>JACCGJ010000632.1:34647-62331 GCA_013407085.1 Atriophallophorus winterbourni | reverse complement strand
TTTAAGCCACCTGATGACGGCAAACAGACAGAAACCGGTGGTGGTGTGTAAGTGCGGGCGATGTGAGCATCACATTGTAAGCCACTGTTAGACATTAAATTATATTCTGCGAAATTTTTGTAACTCCAATTAACAGTTCGAAAATGCTTCACAGTGTATCGAAATTATGAAATTCCGTGATGTTTATGGTCTAGGCATGAATTATATAAATACATGCTTGATGCGACGTTGATTGTCTCCCAAAACTTTGACAGATCTGCAGCTTTTCTGCTGAAATCTCACGCTGTTTTCCCACAAAGAGCTTCAACTATGATTATGGATGCGTATAGTTGATTAACTTTTTTTCTACAAGACGAGCTTACGTTTCTTGATGGATGCTGTTTACTGTCTTAAAGTTTTGTCATATTTGGATACGGAAAGGGACGAAAGAAACTGATTTGCGTCATTCTAGTTAATGGCGACTAGAATTTGAGTCTAGCTCATATAATACCTTAATAGGTTCCACTAATGAGCTCTGGTAGTGGACTTCGGATTGCTTCCAGTGGATATAGTTAATTTAGCGCAGATGTTGGCCTACAAGTATGTTATGGAAAAACTTTTGTAGTGAGATTCTATAACACATTCTTCATGTTTGCAAACCTGTGGTTCCGCACAAGTTTTATTAATTCTCGTGTGTTTACGTTTTGAAAATAATGTTTCAATTGATGTCAATTTTTTCGTTGAAACACAGTTATCAGGGCCCGACTGGTTGATGTTACACGACAAAACTCATCCATTGAACATGGCTACAAGCTCCGAGTCGACAGTAGAATGAAAATATTTAAATCGAATGTCCCATTGGGGCGATGGTGGCAAGCAATACTGGAAACAAACTGCCAATGCGATGCGCTGGAAAGAATGATGCTGCATGGTGTCCGTCGGTATGGAAAATGGCTTATTATGGGAAAGCTGTCCAAAGACTATACTCATTTCAAAGTGAGCTATATAGAGAATGTTACATACTACATTTCCCCGATCACAGTGAAAAATGCTCGTGTGTTGTTGTGTGATTAGGAAGATATCAAATGCAACTAAAAACGAATTGAAAGCGATTTTTTGTTAATATCTTTTAATTCAATATCGAATACCGGTTTCGTAATGTGCGAAGGAGATAAGGCTTAGTACAGTGTATTTATCATGTATGAGAATATTGACGATTGATACAAAATTTATCGGCTATTTAGTTCCCTACCACCGTGCATCGTTACTTGAAAGTTTTTCCCAATTGTTTTAGGTTCGGAAGTTGTTTGATCTCCGACTAATTTTTGTTATACTGGCAGAGATTGTTATCAATGCTTAAGGGAACAATCATCAGCGACAGTTCCTTCAGAATATCCGAAAATTGATCATCATTATTATAGATAGCATTACACCGGTAGCACATACCGAATGCTTAACAGACATACAACCATGATAAAGTAAAATCCTAAAAGATGGGGAAGGGTGGGACTTAAATTGTTACGGCTTTTGTAGAAGATTAAGCACAAACAAAGAAGAGGTGCATACACCTCGAATGGAACATGCATTGCAACAAGTTTCGTGAACAATTAGAGCGACATTAGCATGGCAGTTTCTTGCGGCTTTCACTGTCATGCGTCATAACAATGTCATGCTTCGAAAATTTGATCACGCCATTCCATAAGGGAAGCTCATGGCTCTATTTACACCCTTTTTTAGTTAACTCACAGTGATTCGATTCCATTAACATCAAATTGTAGTCTCATAATAGGAGTTTCAAGCAAGCATTCGACAAACCGCAAATAAGCATTTCTATTTTTATACGTAAAAAGCGCTTGGAAGCACATGCTGTGGAGTATGAGACTGTCAATTGATAATCACGGGTTCTGCTTCAACTCAAAATAACGAAGGTACACACATGATTAGCTTACTAATGCTAAACATTGATTCTAGCGATTCCTTTGTGAATTAATGCGAGCCATTTTGTGCATAATTCGAAGAATCTCATACTCGTGAGTAGTCACAAAAATAAAATCAGTTTACAGGATTCATGTGCCAAACGTAACCAACGGAAAACCAGTTTTGGACTATAATTTCCGATATGATCGCAAAGATAAATGACTAATTTTAGAAGTAGCTCCCATTGAAACACCAGATTTTCCATGCATTTTTATGCATGTAGGTGCGCATTTTTGTTCATGATCATAGGTTTAAATATTAGCTACATGCTATGTTGCAAACATCCCCGGAAAAATGTGAGAAACATCACTTTGATCAACCATAAGCACCTATAATTGATCAGGTTTGTCGTATCAAACGTATCAACTAGTGACATACAAGCGCAAATGTGATAAAATAGTATATAGAAATATTTTCGAAATAATTTAATCTTTACCACGTTGTCTTGGAAATTGTATGTAAATTTTATGTTTATATCGGCACTACGTCTGCCAGACGTTTGAAAATACTAACAATCACTAGGTGCATATGCTTTATTAAACTGGGTTTTCATACAATTTGGCTGGCCTATACTTTTCTATTTTTTTGTAACATTTGATTTATTTTGGATTTGATTGTTTTTGCACAACCTTTCGAAATTGACTAGAATTTGACTCGTGTTCCTAAATTGCTTGACCAAGAATCCGTCTGTTAGATAGTTAATGCACGTGTGTATTTAATGGTACAAGTCAGGTAAAGTACCGAAATATAATGCCATGAAAATGATTTTTGAATACAATCGTTTAAAACAGATTTAGCCTAAATTCTGGCTTCTGACACCGAATATTCGCCAGACCAAGGATCATCGTAACATTGTAAACCTAAAAAGCGCAAGATCTACTGCTGCCGTAATAAACCCGCAGCTGGATGCGAACATGATTTATGCCTTGTCCCAAATTAGTAAACAAGCGTTGAAAACTAAAAAAATGTAATTTACTGATCGCTTAACAAAAAATCCAACACGACATTATTTGGACTGTCATTCAACACGTATCTTTCGAGAAAGATACCCGCGTAAATAATTATTTTGACTTGGGAAACACACTGCTGTGTTGATTCGCTGCCAACAAAGCTCAAAGAAACTGGTGCTTCCCTAGAAGTTCTGTTGGCTCGACCGGCGCCAAATTTATCTGCCAGCTAATTCAAAGCTGTATTAGTCTCCATATGGAATATGCCATACAATCATGAATGCTCTGATCAAAAAGCTATTAATATATTGAAAAACTCTCAATGCAATGCGATAAGCTTGTCCACAGACATTCTAATCATCCATTGGAAATGCACGTAGAAGATTTGAACATACATTCAGCCCAATACAGATAACAACAAGGGGCACAACTTTATCTACCTATGATTTAATTTAACACGAAAATATGTGCGATATACCACTGATATGATTCCATTTAAATATAATGAATTTCTAGTTGTCTGGATTTAACAAAGCACCTACTCGTGTTTTGATCAAATTTATTCGGATCAGTCTGACATAACGCCGTTCTAAAAACCAAACTCTTCACTTTATTTGCTTTATTTCGTGTGCTCGCCATTTCTCAGCTCATTTATTTTGTAACATGGTTTTAATTAAACGAAGTGTTGACTATGTCATTCCATCGGTTTCATTCCAATAATATAACAGACTCCGATTTTTTCAGCTTATGAGTTTGATGTTCATACTGTAAAAGCTGATTGTTGTAAATCCAGTAAACACTCTCTTTCACAACTTATTTTTCAGGTGGAACACATGTCTCGTATGAGGAAACAAGATTCTGTTCTCAAAAATGCTTTGAACGCAATGAGACAGAAGAACAGAGATTTGTGTCATATTGGTTTACCAAAAGCAGGAACGCAAGTGAAGCTGTCAACGGCTTCAGAGCCGCGACACTCAAGGAGCCCAACGTATTCAATGACAGAAAATGCAAATTATCGCAAAAGATTAAGGATCAGAGATGGGATTTACTCAGGCCGTTCCGATAATAATATCAATGGATTTTCCACTCAACGTATCAACAGAATGCGCTCACAGAGAAAAAAGCCTGGTCGATCGCTCGTCAGGCGGAGTCAGAGACACGATCCACACTCCAGGAATACAGCAATACATCGTCACGAAATAACTCTCAATAATTTCGATTACGCAAACACATTGTACAAGAATCTCCCTTCATCGTTGGCAAGTACAATTTTGATGAACTTCAGCAAGAAATTCGAAGAAATTCCAGTACTTGAATCTGAAAAGGAATTGTTTTCACCCAATAGTCTGACACCTTGGTTAACTTGATTTGTTGTTTTCGCGCACCATCATTAGTTTATTCTATGTTAGTAAATTTAGTCATGTACGGTTCTACTTTAATATTCAATATTCGAAAACCCTCAATTTTTCTATACAATGTTTGTCCTAAGGATTCAACCTCACAACTTAATTCTAAATTTATTCGTGTCTCATATTTTTACGTGTTGAATAAATCCGACAAAATGTAGGTCACATTCGTGACGAAAATAAAATAAATTATTTGAATTATTCGAAAATAACCACATGTGATCTACTATTATCTTATATTGCACATAATTTGTTGAAATAATTTAAAACTACATTGTTGAAAGCCGTTTAAGTGGTTCTGAAATACGATGTACATTCATATATCCAAGTTAAAGAATTAACGGTATGAAATCCTATTGTTATAACATATACCGTATTTTTCGGACTTTAAGGCGCACATAAAAACGAAAATTTTTACAAAAAAAGACAGTGAGCCCTACATTCACTATTCATACATAAGTCGCAACGGAATGTAAGGCTCACTGCCGATTTTTCGTAAACATTATTGTTTTTATGTGCGCCTTATAGTCCGAAAAATACGGTAATAGGCTATGAGGTGAGGTGTAAAGCAATCTATAAATTGAAGTATTTACGATGTACTGTGTCGGTACTATAAATAAATTCGTATGGATATTATCGTGTTAATTTGCATTACTTTGAACAACTAACGGTGAGCACTAAGTTATTGAACACAATGTTTTCTTTGATATTATGATTCATGCAGATCGTAGAGCATGTAGAAATCGTAGAAATTTTCGAACCACCATATGAGGCAATTTTCAGAAAAATATTTATGTGAGAAAACATGATAGCATGATGGCATGATAGATAGATAGAGAGAGAGATAGATAGATAGATAGATAGATAGATAGATAGATAGATAGATAGATTCAAGATTCAAGATTCAAGAATTTATGGTCACAAAAAGCACATAGCTTCACAATTACCATATCATAGTAAATATGCGTTCAATAAGAGGTATAAAAAAATCAATTATACGATGTCACTGGAGTCAAGTAATATGCTCACCCTGAGTCAATACACAGGCATCGTCAAATCGTTAAGTAACAAATAATTGTCCAAGGTACGAGTGAATGTTTGGATACAGGGAGAGGTGATAATTGCTTCGGGAAGGGCATTCCACAGGAAACAGACACGTACCGAATAGAAATATCGGCGACAATTAGTACGGGAATGGGAATTTGTAGTGCCGCTGAGTGGCTACGTGTAATTCCTGATTCACGGTATTTGAACAAATGTTTGAGTGGATGATCTGGAGTATTCAATATCTTGTAAGTAATTATAACGTCACTTCGAAGTCTACGTTGAAGGGGAGTGGGGAGCTTTAGCTTTTTCAACCTTTCCTCGTATGGACGGTCTCGAAAACCACGCACGAGTTTAGTTGCACGATGATATATCCTGTCAAGCAAGAATATATCTTTTTTCATCCACAGAGTCGATGCTTGCGATGCGTGTTCCATTGTGGGAATTAAGTAGGTCTTCATGATGCTTGGCAACGTTACAGGCGCAACGGTTCTGAAGATCCGTCGAAGCATACCTAGAAGCTTTGAAGCACGCTTGTAAATGACCTCACAATGCACGCTGTTCTTTAGGCTGCCACATATCCAGACTCCAATATCATTCTCCGATTCGGTCCACCTCAAAATCGTCTGCCCAGAGTGATATTCGTACTGAAAGGGCTTACCGATTTGCAGTAACTTGCATTTTTGAAAATTGAACGGCAGTTTATTTCTAACTGACCATTCGTGTAGTGCATCTAAATCACTTTGCAGTTTTACGCAGTCTGCAGTTGATTTTATTCGCATCCAAATTTTAACATCATCCGCAAAAAGAACTACCTTGCATGAGAGCGTCTCAGGTAAATCATTGATGTAAACTAAGAAAAGCACTGGACCGAGAACGGAACCTTGCGGTACACCACTGGAGGTATTGATGGCTCGTGATTGTACCCCGTTAATTCGAACGGTTGCCTTGCGCCCATTGAGGTAGCTTTCGAACCACACGAGTAGCTGCCCGTCAATACCAATCTGTTTCAGCTTCCTTAGCAACAGGAAGTGATCAACTCTGTCGAAAGCTTTCGACATATCCAGATAGCACGCGTGCACACTGTCTCCTGCGTCAACCGTTTGGGTCCAATCGTTTAATACCGTCAGCAAGTTTGTCAAGCAGGAGCGAGCTTTACGAACCCCATGCTGGGCGACAGATAGTATATTTTGTGATTCCAAGTTGAATGACTATTCTATATATAGATAGATAGATCATAGATATATAGATAGATAGATAAGCTAGATCCGATCGATCGATCGATCACTAGCTCCCTAGCTAGCTCGCTCTCTCGACAGATAGATAGATAGATAGATCATAGCTCGCTCCTAGCTCGCTCGCTAATCGCTAGATCGCGCGCCTCCGCTCGCTCGATTCCTCGCTCTCTCGCTCTCTATCTCCTCGCTCGCTAGCTGATCGCTAGTCAGTTGCAAGCACGTAATATAGCTACATATCCATCATTTAGAATTCCGCTAAGTCTAAACACAAATAGATTTTCAAGAATATGTAGCATTTAGAAAATGATTTGAATTCTGTGTTATTTTCTTGCAAATCGTAATATGACGGCAAAATTGAAAGTTTGATAACAATGTTTTTACATCCAAAAGTTCATGAATCGTGAAGATTCGTGTCTAAGTGAAAAAGCGATGAGTGTTAGATGTAGCATAAACTTCATGACAATTTTTTCAACGAAGTGTTCCGAATATATTTCGATAGAGCTTATGCAGCGTGCAGTGCAGTGCTAAGGTTGAAATAAGCCAGGTTCAATGTAATTCAAAGTAATTCAAAGTTTTAACAATTCAAATAGCAAATACATTACAGTAACCATAAATTGAAAATATGTGGCATGCATATAAACAACAAAGATGTTTTGTCAATACAGAAAGTCAGCTTATGTTTTGAGGTGCGTGGTTGGATTTGGTAAATATATACTTGTCAAGATCAGCCTTGAACGTGTTCATGTTAATGCAAAAATGATTTATGGGGCAGAGAGGTCCATATTAAACTAACTCGGACAGCAAAGAAGAACCTTCGACAATTTGATCTAAGGTGTGGAATAATTAACTTGTAGCCAGTAAATCTGCCCCCACGTGATAATTGCCGATGAAACGGGTAGTCAAGTGGGGGATCTACTGTATTCAGAATGTTAAACAGCGGGATCAAGTGACCCCTTGCACGACAGTAGGAAAAGTCAAACAGGCCCAGAGTTGCATTCCTCTCCTCTATGGCCTGTTGTATAGTCCGGTCACCAGTTTTTTAGCGCTCTAATATACGCGTTGCAGCAATGTCATATCCTTTTGTAACTATGGGAACAATGCTTGAAAAGCGTACTCCATTGTTGGCCGGATATAGGTGTTATTATTATTTGTAGGAGTAATTGCTTTGTGGAACTGCCGAAGATCCTTATGAGCAGTGCTAATGTTTGGTCTTACTTTTTGTAAACCACAGAACACTGTCGCGGAGACTTCAAGTTACTGCAGATCCAGACACTCAGTTTTTTATATTCGGTAACCCATGAAAGTTGCTGAGATCCCAGAGAATATGTGAATTCGAAGCATTTACTGACGTTTAACTTTTTACATTTTGGATGTTGAATGGTAGGGAGTTTCCTAAGGACCACATATGAAGTGCTTCGGGATCATTTTGTTGAATTTGGCAATCTTTTATGGTGCGCACTCTATTCCAAACCTTGATGTCATCCGCAAATAAATAATTTTGTGAGTATGATTTCAGGTATATCGTTCGCATACATCAGGAAGAGCATTGACCCGACGACTGAGCCTTGAGGTACGCCACGTGTTACTTCTACTGGGCCGGTTAGTGACACATCAACCCTAAAACTGATGACTTTACCAGTCAAGTAATTCTATATCCAGGCCAATAATCTGCCGCCACCCCGAGCTACTCCAATTTCTATAAAAGTATGCTGTGGTTAACTAGTTCATTAGCCTTAGACACATCCAAGTAACAAGCATGGATAGGGTAACCATTATCCACGGCTCGAATCCACTTATCAAGTGTTATGAGAATATTGGTGAGGCAGGGGTTTCTTGTCATAAACCTGTACAGTGCCATAGAGTGAAGTTCATTTTGTTCCAAATGTTTGATAAGTTCATCAGCCACAAATCGCTCGAGAAATTTAGAGACCACTGGCAACATTGTGACTGGTCTGTAGTTAGGCACATCAGACCGGTTCCCGCCTGTGTATACAGGAGTGATTAATCCACTTTTCCGGTCAGTAGAACATTGCTAGAACTCAGTGACAGGTTGGAAAGATCACATAATGGTGAAAATAGAGCATGGGCGCATTGTTTTAAGATGAACGGCAAGTTTTTGTTCTTAACCCGAGTAACCGCACCAGGACACTCTCGGGGCTCACATCGATTTCATGTATTGTGTTAATTCGTGGTCTGATAGCAGGCATAACGTAACATAAGCGTTCGTTGGGGTAGAAAATTCTAGAGTATGATTGAGCGAGTTCGTTGGCAGCTTCGAAGGTAGTGGATGTAGTTCCAGTCGTAGTAAGTAAATCGGAAACGCCAGGATTGACCCTGGCCTTACTTCACGATCTGGAAGAAAAGTTTTGGGTTTCATTGAATTGTATCCATCATATTGATTTGAAACTCTTCTTTATACTCCTGGACAAGTTTAGTAACTTTGTTCCTTAACAAACGGTAGGATTCTCTGTAATCAGTTGTTGCCTGCAGTATGTAGCTTCTCTCGCACAGTTTCTCAACTTTATCAACTTTGTTAGTAAGAGTTTTGAGGAAGACCGAGCTAGAGATTAACTAAATTTAAAGCAATACGAGTTACGCTCCATGTGAGCAGGAATAATATTCGTGGAGTAAACTAAAATTATTTGGAAAGAAATTCACTCAAAGTGTTTATTTTACCATCGACACCATAAAATTTGTATATGCGTGCACTATGTCCATCATAATCTGGTTCCGCTGTTTCATCGAAACCTGTTTCATATTCATTTTTTGTTATCTGCTTCATCAGAAATTATTAAAATATTTCGTTATTTTCTAATTTACATATGTTAGCCATACGGAAGAACAGGGCAACGAAAATCGTCAAATTTTTTTACACAATTCGTTTAGTTGAAACTCGAAAACCAGCAACGTTGACGATTTTAGCGCAGGACTAATCAATTTGCAGGAAAATTATTTTGAAAATAGCTACAAATGTTTACTAAACTATCGAAGAACTACCTTCAAGAACAATCTTAAGATTCAAGATTTATGGTGAAAAATAAGTAAATAGGTGTACAATACCATAGGACTACGTATAAAGTTTAAACAAATCGTGTTTTCATGTTTCCGTCCTCAAATGAGGAATAAATGTAATTCCAGTATGGCATGGAGTGGGAAATGTCGACTGGATAAATATGTTATTTCAAACGTGCTTTTATAACGGAAGCACTAAGTGTTTTCAGAAAACTAGAGCCAACACAGTATTATTCAACATACAAGATCGGAATATTAGTTTGATGATAGGTTCAATCGGCGAGGACACGCGTTCTGGCAATGAACTGCTCCACAGACGTTTCGCTGATGATTTCATCTAGTTTGATGACGAAACGTCCGCAATCAACCATACCAGCTCGGAGAACAACTATGAACTACAATCCGGTACCTGAGATACATGTTTCCTAAGCATACACAGATTGCGTAAAAGTGACTGCGATAGTTTATTAAAGAATGCAGTATTTGAAGGGTGAGATTATGACTGAGGGGCGGGGGACTGTAACCAATTTTAAAGTGGTCTGAGTGGTTGGGACGCCGTGCGGATTATACAATATGTCCGGACTAGATCAGCACTGGTGCGCCGCACTCGAAATTGCGCTATCTGAGTCTAGGCAATCGATGCTCAAATGGTAGGTTTCGCAATTCGCTAACCATTTTAGTTGTTTTATGATAAATTCCTTCAAATAGCGGGATGTCATTTTCCATCCATGGTGTCCAAGCTTGTACTGTATAGCCCACAACTTGGTGCATGTATATATTGAGTACTTCGAAAATTAGTGGGACTGGAAACGTCCGAAAATTCGTCTGATTAAGCCGAGTACACTTTATTCAAGCTTATAGACACCTCGCACTGCAGTTGATGTTGCAAATCACAACTGGTTTTCGAAGAACAAGCAGTTATTCAATTTTTTAGATAAAAACGCAATTGCTTGTAACATTGAAGGCGATTTGATATGAGTTCGATTTGCAAGGCATTCAGAAGAACATTGAAAAATAATTCTTAGGTTTCTGATTATTTCTAAGCTTTGAAACCTCAAATGAACGAGTGAATTACCAAATCATTGCCTGCTCGTGCATATTTCAAACTAAAATTTCTCTCAGATCACAAAATCGCATCGAATTCATTATTCATACCCAATAATTAATTTCTAGCCAAATGCATTTTGTGACATGCTCAAGAACCCGTGGCCATGCTATTAAGCTTCAAAAGTGAAAGTCACGCTCTCAACAAGAGTTGTTGCTTTGCAGAATGCGGATGAGGCTATTGAAGCAGAATCTAAAAAAACAGTTCCAGCAACTCATGGATAATATACTGCCCGTAACACTGGGAATATTTACTTGTCTACCCCAACTTCGGCAACATAAAAAATAAAGTAACAGATCAAGATTCATGTTAACATTTTGTGTATTGCAGGTTGCAATTCATTTAATCCAATCCACTCCTGGATATAAGTTGGTCGTCTGTGGAATATATGCAACGAACTCAATATCATGAATGGCATATCATATATAAATTTGTGGTAACGTTTCACTTTTGACACAGAAGCTTCATCAGACCGAAGGTAATTGTCATGACAGTGAGTTGGTAAGAACAGCGGAATATGTATCAAGATGGCTCAAACACCACATTTTCAAACTTAGTTACAAGCAGGGCAGCGTACTAGCGAAGGGTCTGGTTGTAAATCCTCCGGATAATTCTTGCAAATCGCAAAGGCGACAGAGAGCGCATCAAAATTGTTTTTGAAACAAACAATCCACCGGGTCAATGAAACCCTATTGGCCGCTTGATCAAAAGCCTCGAGAATGATGGAGAAACTGCGAGTCGAATTATCCGAAGAGGATTTTTACAGAATTTGTGGAAAACACGCGGAGGTCTTAGCAACGAAAACTGAGCGAATAGAAGAAAGAAGTTATTAGAGTTTTATAAGAAACGTTCATCAGATAAACCTGATAAGTCATTATCTAGTAGTATTCTAGTGTTTTAAATTTATCTAATCGGTAAATTTCGCACGCTGAGCAAAGAATGCTGGAGAAGGGCTTGAAGTTCTGCATAAGTAAGGGATTAGTGAAGGCTGAGGAAATTAGCTCTGGAACGGGACACCGTAATTCGCGATCCAACCAGAGACGAAGGTGCGAGCTACGGTTTCCGCAGATGTATTCATTAATGGGCACGCTTGGGGCCAGCGTGTGAATCTATCGATGCACGTAAATAGATGAGTGCACCCACGGGATGAGGGTAATGGTCCAATCAGATCTATATGTGGTTC
The DNA here is from genome assembly GCA_013407085.1 of Atriophallophorus winterbourni. Taxonomy (NCBI): domain Eukaryota; kingdom Metazoa; phylum Platyhelminthes; class Trematoda; order Plagiorchiida; family Microphallidae; genus Atriophallophorus; species Atriophallophorus winterbourni. The sequence goes on along the minus strand of JACCGJ010000632.1, from coordinate 50,440 downwards.
CCAAGGTTGTCACAGCCGGGGGTGGTGGTGGGGATAAGCTCCCGCTACCTACAAAATGCTCCCATACGGCGTGCGTCTCAAATAGCCTCTGACAACCGAAGCCCAACTCCTGGCCTGCTCGTGGCGGAACTGCTTCTACTGACAGGAGAAGGGGCGAAGGCGGGTGACTGGCGCCTCAAAACCAGTTCGCTTCGGGTAGATGGAGCTCGTCAGCCTGGAGGGCAGTCCATCTAGGGGATGGAAACCCTGACTCCAAACCTCCGCTTCCTGCGGATTACACAATCACAATACTCCGCCGAGGACGGTCCCAAGCCCGTCTGCAAAAGGAGGAGGGTTAGACGCGGGGTCAGCAACCCCACTCTGTAAAAACCTCAAACCGCTACTGAAACCAAAGCAACATGTCATACCAAAGTAAGATCTCCATGCTTGAATCGAGAAGAAACCTCATCTGAGGTAAAAATGAAGCAGACTGGTGAAAGCCCACCGGAAGCCAGTCAGCAGATGAATCTTCTGTCGATGAAAGCAACAACTAAGATTGCCACATGGAACGTCCGTACGATGTATGAGACCGGAAAGGCTGCACAGGTCGCGAAAGAAATGCAAAAGTATGGTATACAACTGCTGGGAATATGTGAAAGCAGATGGAATGGATCTGGCATGCTGATTTTGACATCCGGGGAACGGATTATTTACTCAGGTCATGAAGATGAGAACCATAGTCATTCGGAAGGCGTCGCCATTATGTTATCCCCAATAGCTGCAGGCGCTCTCATTGGATGGGAACCCGTTGACTCACGGATAATCACAGCCAGATTCAACTCCAAGGGGAGAAATGTGACGGTAATTCAATGTTATGCGCCCACAAACAATGCTAGCCTTGAGTCGAAAGAAGAATTTTACGTGCGTCTGCAGTCTGTCCTAGACAAGACACCCAAGCGAGATATCAAGATTTTGATGGGTGACATGAACGCGAAATTGGGTCCAGACAACACAGGGAGAGAATCTGTGATGGGTACGCATGCCCTAGGTGAAATGAATGAAAACGGTGAACTTTTCGCAGATTTTTGCGCGCTCAACGATCTGGTCATCGGAGGCAGCATCTTTCAACACCGAAACATCCACAAGGCCACCTGGACATCACCTGATGGTGTTACTGCCAATCAAATCGATCACCTATCGATTTCACGAAAATGGAGACATAGTCTCCTTGATACACGCGTAATGCGAGGTGCGGATGTTGCTTCAGACCACTACCTTCTAATGGCCAAAATTAAAATCAAGTTGAGAGCCTTCAGCGAAACCGGCAGTCGGCCTAGTGTAAAGTACCACACGCAGAAACTAAGGGAAGAGCGTACAAGAGAGATTTTCTCAATCTCACTGAAAAACAGATTCGAATCGCTCAACAACTTAACCCCTGAGCTCCCAATAAATGAACACTGGACCGCTCTGAAAGACTGTTGGCAAGACACTTGTAAGCACGTAATTGGCAGACGGGTAAAGAAAGACAAAGAGTGGATCTCGAGTGAGACTTGGACACTGATCAACTCGAGAAGGCAGCTGAAACAACAGATCCTCCGGTGTAAGGACACCAAGCAGAAAAACCAACTGATCAAACAATACGGCTCCCTAAATAAAGACGTGAAACGAAGTGCCAGAAGTGACAAGAGGCGGTTCTATGAAATGCTGGCAACGGAGGCGGAAAATGCAGCAGAAAAGAGAGACCTGAACACCGTCTACAACATTACCAGAACCTTATCAGGAAGGAAAATACTTTACGGCAAAATAATAAAGGACGGTGAAGGTAACCTTATCAGTCAGGAATCGGTGCAAAGAAAGCGATGGATGGAGCACTTCAAGGAACTCCTAAATCGACCAGCACCTACTTCAGTCACTGACATCCCACCTGCAACAAATTTGCTAGACGTAAACACCGACCCCCCCGGTCGAAATGAAATCCTTTCTGCCTTAAAATCACTAAAGAATGGCAAAGCACCAGGCCCAGATGGGATTCCACCAGAAGCTCTGAAGGCTGATTTGGACACCTCGGCTGATATGTTACTTCCTCTGCTGCAGAAAATCTGGTCAGAAAGACGGGTCCCAAATGATTGGAAGAGAGGTCATTTGGTCAAACTTCCTAAGAAAGGGGATCTGAGGCTATGCAAAAACTGGCGAGGTATCATGCTGCTCTCAGTCCCTAGTAAAGTACTTACACGCATCATCCTTATGCGTTTGCGCGACGCTATCGACCAAGTGTTACGGCCAGAGCAATCAGGCTTCAGAAAACAAAAGTCTGGCATCGACCAAATTGCGACCCTCCGCATAATAATTGAACAAAGCATTGAATGGCAATCGCCTCTTTGCCTCAACTTCATAGATTTTGAGAAAGCCTTCGACAGTGTGGACCGCGAATTCATATGGAAGCTTTTGCCACACTATGGGGTCCCACCGCTGTACATGGACCTCATAAAGCAGCTGTATGAAGGTGCCTCCTGTCAGGTAATTCACAACGGAAGACTGACCGATCCATTTGCAGTTGAGACTGGCGTTCGCCAGGGATGCCTGTTGTCCCCAATGATTTTTCTGTTGGTAATAGACTGGATAATGAAACAGACAGTAAAAGGTGAGAGGAATGGTATCGATTGGAAGGAATCCGAGCATTTGGAGGATCTGGAATACGCTGATGATGTCTGCTTGATATCACGTGACCCCCAACGTCTTCAGAGAAAGACCGATAGACTAGCACACTTTGCTTCATATGCAGGACTACGCGTGAATACCGAAAAAACAGAAGTCCTCCGTGTGCTAACTGATGAGCACCCATCAATCACCATCAATGGTAAAGCAGTCAAAGACGTCACGCAATTCGTCTACCTCGGCAGCATTGTTTCAATAAGTGGTGGCACGGACGAAGACATAGTCGCCAGAATCGGCAAAGCAAGATACGCGTTCATAGCTTTGAAACCCATTTGGGAGTCGAAGGTTCTATCAAAACGCACGAAACTCCGTATATTCAGAAGCAACGTCAAATCCGTGCTACTCTATGGATCGGAAACCTGGCGAGTGACAGCAAAGTCCTCTGGCCGCTTGCAATCATTCCACAACAATTGCCTCCGTCGAAATATTGGGGTAAAATGGCCAGAAAAGATAAGGAATCAAGACCTGTGGCAGATTGCTGCTGAGAACCCGATCGCCCAGCAGATCAGTAGAAGAAAGTGGAGATGGGTTGGGCACACTTTGCGGAAACCTAATGATGACATCACGCGTCATGCTCTGGTATGGAACCCAATCGGGAAGAGACGGATCGGACGCCCAAGGCTATCTTGGAAGCGCTCGTGTGAAGAGGAGATCCGCAAGTGTGGACTTAAATGGAACAACATCAAACTGGCTGCTATGGACAGACCAAAGTGGAGACAAGTTGCCGAGGCCCTATGTTCCTCCAGGAACTCAAGGGATTAAGTCAAGTAAGTCAATCGAGGGCTCGTTAAATGCATTAACAATGAACCTGTTGATGCGGTAAAAAATTGTATCGCTGGTGTCATTAAAAACCCTGAGCAAGTTGATGCAAACCTTGATTCACATGAAAGACGAGCACTTCTTAAGCTGAAGCAAGATACAAACATAGCTATTAAGAATGCTGATAAATGTAATTTAACTGTAATTTGAACAAAGGCGATTATTTATACATGGTTGAAGTACACTTATCCGAGGGCACTTTTGAACGGATAGATAATAGCAAAATGAAATAAAGATAATGAATTACTGCAAAATGATAGTCTCTGTGTACATACGTAGCGTTAAGGAGAGTTTGGGAAAGCGGTTGTGGTATAACCTCTATCATAAATCTACTCTCAACCGTAGATTCAACGGCCTACCTATAATACATAAAGAATGCATTCGTTTAAGATCTATCGTGGATGGAATTGGATCATCTGGGCACGAGTTAGCTAGAAATCTATTTTATTTGTTAAAACCTTTAGTCGGCAATACAGCCTCGTTCATTAAGAAGGCATATGACATTGCAACACACTTAAAGACGGTAACAATTGATGACAATGAAATAATGGTTATCTTTGATGTGAACACATTATTCACCAACGTCGATACAACAAGTACGTTACAACGAGTTAGACGGGCATTGGAATCTGATGCAAGTTTGTCAGATCGCACAAAATTGAACGTCCAGCAAATTATCAGTGGTTTATCGATCTGCCTGAGCATGAGCCACTTCGTATTTAATGTGCAATTAAATAGAAAAATAGAAGAGTCGGCAATGGGTTCACCGATATCTCTTGCGAAATTGTATATGGAGCATTTCGAGAAAAAAAGCGTTTAACAACGAAGGGCTTAGTCCAAAATTATGATGTTGATGACACATCTGTTATCATTAAGTGGGGTCAGTTATAGGCCTTCTTCAACTTTTTAAATGAAATAGATGCACGCATTACGGTCACAAAGGAAGGGGAATATTGCACAGGCGAAAAAATTCAATTAATGAATGCAACATTCCCGTCATAAAAATCGGAGAAAAATGGGCTAGATACATTTTCGTATAACGTATGTAAAAGGTACATCTGAATCAATAAGTAGAATCTTGAACCAGGGCCCATACTCGTAACTTATAAGAAAGGGAATACTATCCGTTCGGTTCTGATGCACCTCACGGATAAGACACCTTTATCTAGCGATACGAGCAGCATCTACAGAATCAACTGTACGGACGGTTCGGGTGTTTACATATGCCAGACTTCCAGGGAAATTCACCTTAGAGTCGATGAAAACAGAAAGCTTGTTCGGAGACAGCCCCGGGATGCGGGGGACTATCAATCCCTTATGCGTGATTCCGCCTTGGCGGAGCACGTTTTAGATACGGACCACAGCGTCGATCTAGACAATGTGGAAATATTAAGACGCGGTATTAAACCGTATAGCGAACGCCTACATGCGGAGGCGGTCGAAATTACGAAGGCAGGTCGACTGGCTATCAATAAGCTGGATAGGGTAGAAATCTCCACAATCTGGCGCACGGCACTGCTGCGACGGTAAATAGTTATTATTCACCTTATAGCTACTAGTTAATTAAATTATTGTTTTTCTTCAAAAATAGGTTAACCTTAAACCCGTTAGTTATGTACATTTGCGCATGTGACCACCGTGTCAACTGACCTTGACCGTTTTCACTTGTATCAGATTGATATGGATACACACTAGTAGGAAAACCGACCACTGATCCTGGTCATTCCCACGAGACGTGACACACGGTAAGCGTACTATAGGCTGTTTAGCGGTAAGGTAAAATTGCTGAAAATTCGTGAACACGAATAAAGTCATTCTTCTTCTTCTTCTTCTTCTTAAAATAAGTGGTGGTGGTTTGACCGCTACTTAATCATGGTCTCTGTCCCGACTATCACCCTTGGTCTGACGAAGCTTCTGTGTCAGAAGTGAAACGTTACCTAAAAACTACTCTATCCGATTCCACTCAAATTTATTTGGATTATGAATACACGATCGGTCCCAAACATATTCCAATCGATTGTAAACGGTTCTTATTCATCCTATACCTACTAGTTACTTTTTCTTTTTCTTCCAAAATTATTCAAGTTTACCCCCTTAATTATGTACTTTTACGCATCTGGGCCTGGCCGTGCGAACCGACCTTGACCGTATTCACTTGTATTAGATTGATGTGGATACACACCAGTAGGTAAATCAACCACGGATTCTGATCATGTCTACCAGACGCTGATTAGAGGCGATGTCAAATAAGTGGTGCTGGGTTGACTTCTACTTGATCATCTTCCCTGTCGTGACTATCACTCTTGGTCAGGCGAAGGTTCTGTGTCAGAAGTGATACGTTACTCCAAACCTACTCTGCCCGATTGCACTCAAATTTTTATACATTATGAATACATGATCGGTCCTAAACCTATTCCAATCGATAATTAACTTATCGTATCTTTTATGAAACTTAACTCCGTCAGGCAATTCTCCAAGTAGTGCTTTTGAACTGAATTTCGCAATTCTTCAAATAGAGAAGATCTGGGTCGAAATGTTCTAGGTTTGAAAATATTTAATTTCGCATTTATATATTGGAGTACTTGATTTGGTGCTCAAAATCCAAATAAAAAGGTCTCTACAACGGTTAACTAGATGTTAGTTAAACTTGAGAAGTCAATGTTCAACATTAAATTCAAAGTGTCCAATATTGTTCGTTGTCCTGCATCTAGAAATAAACTAATCACAATAACAATAAAAATACCTGAAGTGTTTCCAAAACACAACCATCATTCATTGATCATTGTTATAAGTTATTTTTTATTATCCACGATGCGTGAATTGCTGAACAACTGCCCCAATGAGAAGAAAACTCATTTTCAGTTCCAGATTCAGAGATTCTATTAGTTTTTCTATCATTTCGAAGCCTTATATATAAACATTCGTCGTATTACGGCACCGTCGCATATGCAACAGAATAACTCGAGATAAATGTAACTAGATTTTGACTGTAAACAACCCCGAACGTAGTATTAAAAAGATCGTTTACAAGCCAGTTAGTCCAGAAATGGACAGCATTTAACAAAAATCTACTATACACATTCAATCATTACGTTAAAGTTTTTCATTTGCAGAATATTTTCGAAATCGAAAAACAGCTATTCGCATTTGTAGATAGAATGTTTATCATTGAAGTGAGATATTATTGAGCGTGTTAATGTTCTGGTTATAAGAATAAGAAAAATGTTCTGCAGTCCATTGAGCAACATCATAAAAGTCCTTTGCACTATGTAGTTTTGTCCATCGTCAACAGTATCTCATTGCAGAAATTTAATGGTAATAGTAAAATAATAGATGAGTATGAATCGCTAGAGCTTAGTATTCATGAAATATTTACAAATAATTGAGAGAAGCGAAATGAAAGCATATGTCCTTCACACACACACTATTGAGACAAGCAACAATATCGGTAAAAATATTTGGTTGCTATAATGGCTAAAAATCCCACTAAATCGATTCAATCGAGAAAATGCTGATTAAATAGGGGAATGTTTACAGTAATTTGTCGCTCGGACCTGATTTTCAATGATCAGGTTATGGCTTTGAGATCAAACATCACTAGTTTTATCAACAGCTCGGTCAATGCTCAAAACTATGTTGAGACCCGTTTACTGATCCGGTGTGGTTGTTTCGAAGAATGAGTGTTTCCATCATGATAAGAGTTTATTTTGCTGATGGCGTTCTGCTGTTTTGTGTACCTACGCTGACCTCGCAAATACGAGAGTCTCTTCAAGCGTGATATTCAAGGCCACAGTCATACAATAAGCATGCTCATTTGAATGGGAACACGACCAATAAAACCAAATTAACAACGAAGTCATGCAATAAAAGGATGCACCGCCAATTTAATTTGAAAGCGGTTTCACTGACGATGGCATCTAGTTTGTTGTGGAAACGTCCGTAATTAACCATACCAGCTTGATGAACAGCATTGATCTGAATCCCGTAGGTGAGTTACAAGTATTTAACACTATTTCGAACAATTTTTGTGAGATACACTTAGACATACAAGGCGGTATGAGTCATTTAGTGGAAAATTCGCACCAACCTTGGAAACGTTTTTCGTCTTACATGAATGTCAATAGAGATATATGTATCTCGATTCATTACAACGACGAACGCCATTCTATACTCCTCATGCACCGCAACTGATAAACAAACAAATTTGAGAATGGTTAAAATTTCTCATCTCAAACGTGCAGACGAGGATTGACAACTACTCAAATGTCACTCAATATGAAACGGATTTCTGTCACTGGAAAATTGGTGATACCCTTCATTTAGATGGGATCTACGCGACAATGAGGACACTCACAGTAGATAAATTCGAACGAAGCAGATAAATTCGCTTGATGTTTTCTTCCAATCAGTTTCAAGAAGAGAGCTTCTTGATGTGTGGTTTTCAACGAGCACTTTCAATTGGATGTGAACTACGCGTCAATGAGGACACACAATAATGCCAGCCAATAACCGTGGATAATGTCGCACGCAGCCGATAAATTGAAATGTTGCGTTTTGACAATTTGCTTCGAAAGAAGTTCCGGTGTTGATGTCAACTTCTTATGCGACGATTGTTCCGCACTCAACCATACTATCTCGGAGAACATCTATGAACAACATTCAAGTAACTATGATACAAGGATCCCATACCTGTGCATGTTGATGAATGCTGCTCAAACTGATGACTAAGGTATTCACCATCTTTTTATGGCCTATAAGGTTTCGTTATTCGCGAAACATCAATTTGATTGATGGTTCGACACAGTCTTGTGGCTTAAGTGCACAAAAACTTATAAGTTGTTAAAACATTGCATTATTGGCCATGGCCAATTCTCTTCCCCTCTCCTTGTTACACCAAGATACTCTACAAATTAAAAGCTTTTTATTAAGAGGCTGCTTATCTTTAATCATCTTCAGACTTTCGACCACTCACTCAGCTCGTGCTGGTCAACCAGCCAAATTGACAGCAGCGTGCAGTTGACAAGAGACCTTACAACTTTCAGCCAGAGTAGTATACTTGCCAAGGGTGTAGCCAAATCTATTAATTCTGCTCAATTGAAAGGGTGAACGATATTTTTCCCTATTCGAGATTTGTCTGCAAGCAGATATAATTTTTTATATCTAATTTTAGATGTTTTAGCTTAAAATAGCATCCAAGTTGGACGTTGAATGCTAAGAATACTAAAGCATAATTAGTAACCGCAGCAATGATCTCAAAACCTGCTTTTTGCAGTAGCTCGCAAACTGCAACATACTGCCAAAGTCCTCGGTCAACCTCTTCAACGCGCAGTAATATCCGCATACCTGTTTTGAGCCAAAAAATTGAATTCCTGCTGCTAGTTAGCATAATGACCCATTATATTAAAAAAGAATCTTTTTACCAAGATTGCGCACAAGAATGCACCAATTATTCGCGATTAACTACACATTGGTCTTCAATTTTGAACCTAGTACCAGTTAGCGAGTTTGCTTCATGTGAGTTGATCATAATACCGACAGCTGGCTGTCCCTTAAAGACAGCTACGGAATCCCAGCAGCATAAAATGAAAGTGTTTTAAGATAAGAATAATTATTTGTGTAATTATAAACAGATTGTATAGTCGCGATTCCCGTAGAACAAAATAACCATACTTAAACTCTCTAAGGCAATATTGAAATAATGCCTGTTAGCCTATCGTTCTAAAAGTTATACATTCCTGAGCTCAAATTTAAGCAGACTTGTGACGCTTTAATAATGTATCTGTAAGTTTCTAAATAGTGGGTGTTCCAGCATGACCAGTGCGGTAATTTCTAAAGCTAGGACTAGGATAACTTCAGGGAAATAAGAGGCGTGTGTGAAACAATTTGAAAAATAGGACAAGCAGCAGCTTGTTTTCTCTCACCCTCCCTGCTATGTGCAACAGTTTGTACAGCCCTGTTTTATCGCGCGAGACGTTCGTACGCCATGAGATTTTGGTTTTGTACATCTTGTTGTGATTTCATGCGGGCTAAGATTTCTAAGCCAGCAATACCTATCGGAGAGAACTATCAAGGTTAGTGAAATATGCAATTTGCAGAAATGCCTAACCCTCAAGAAAATGTGCTGAGATTGTGGTCCTCTGATACATATCCACGGAGCTATTTTGAATGGAACGGATCGTGCTAGTAGAACACCATTTGCTATACGCCAACGACATATAGAGATAATGAAACATTCCTAGCAGCCCCATTACTTCAAATACAATGGTATCGCATAATTTATTGACGAGTTCATCGTTCAGATACGCAAGAACACACGAGCGTATATCAAATGAATAATCGTTCTACATTTTTCCACAGCTTGACGAAAGACATACATAATGAAAATTCGCACGAGATATTTCATCCTAATATTTTTTGTTGTATTCGCGTGGACTCTCCTTTTTGGTCGTTTCAATATCCACCCGATGTTCTCAGGTTTACCTGATGCTGGAAAATCCCAGATTGATTCAAATATTGAATTTCGCAGTTATTTCACACAGGTAGGTTGATAAGTGTTCCATCTATTGTGTCCTTTATTCAACTATAGTAACTTTTGTGATGTTATCTATTGTGGACAGACTTAGTTCTTTGTTTTCCCGGCTCGTATTCATTTGCTAATTTATGACACCAAATTATGATGTGTACATGCACGGCATAGATGTAATTGTCGACATTACTTTTCAGTTTGCGTGTGTGCATGGCGATCAGCAATAAGATTATTGTGGTTTTTAGCAAATGAAATGCGTTTTGTTATTTCAACATTATTCAGCATATACATGAAAATATGCTATCAAAATTCAGTTGTTTCTGATAACATCTGAGCGAAATCTGATATCTACAAAGGAATTAACCCCATATATACTACAATCACAACCTAACAATTAGAATTTGACGGTATTTGTTGCGTGCCACGTGATTGTTCAGCAGTTTGGCAAAGAATATTGTACTCTCCATGCATAAAAATAATGAAAGCGAAAGGTTTGTGTTCTACGGAGCATCCGTTTCATCTTGAACGAGTGTCGAATCGATTTCTAAATACATCTGTTATGATCTACTCTTGTATGGTTTCGTAAGCTTGTTAGATTCATGGATGTATAAGAAACTGAAGCATGAGAAGATTAAATTAATTGCCAGTTGAATTTAACGTAATCAGTTCACGCGTGGTTAAATAATAGATATATTTAATATATAATGAGTTTACATCAAATTGACGACATCTTTTCGATCATTGGAAAAAAATGTAAATCGTCAGCGTTTCGGTGGCTATGAGCAAATGAAATTTTCATCAGATAAACAGAGATCTGATACGAAAACCGCTATTCAATCGTAGATTGCATGACCAACACCAACAGTTATCGTTCAGCCGATTTAGTCACATTTAATGATTTTTCGTCGAATGAATACTTTACGCTATTGCTTCTAAAGAGTTATATATTTAAAAAAAATTAATTGGTACGTATCATTCGTGAAAAGCGCACTTAGGTGTAATTTATTTTGGAAAACATCTTTTACAAAGGCAGTTATGTACTCTGATTGCCCTGAATGTCTCACACCGAAACCATACTTAGCAGTTTAGCACTCCAAATAATTTGTTTAAATTTGCATTTTACCTTTATTATAACTTGAAGGAAATTGAATACCAATAAAAATGCTCAAACAATGTCTAACAGAGCTTGATTCTAGGGCTAGGCAAATCAATGTTTGCAATCTTAGACGCAGCAACTCCGCGGCATCGCCTTCACCACAGTCTTGTGTAGTAATCAAACATTTTCAACCGCTTGCGGATCCTGAAATTACTCTTCCTGCCTTATGAGTGCAAACAGCTCGAATACGGTCGTGTGGTTAGTGATTGAGTGGTTTTTGTTTAAGATTATGGGTTCAAACGCTATCTACGTGTTTGAGCACATGTGATTGAAAAGCTTAGTCGTACCAAACTTATCCAACACTGGCAGGCATACAAACACATTTTGCTTTTTAGTTTTCCATAGTTTCAACCGCATGCGGATCTCGACAGTTCTTTCCTCACCTGATGAATGAAAACAACACGAAAATAAATGTGGGGTGTGTGATGGACATGCATGCAAATTAGCATTGGGTTCAAACATTTTCAAGTTGTACTACCTGATCGAAGCTTCGTGAATAAAAAGTATTCAGCTTCCGATCGTTTATTGCTTGGATGACCAATGTCTAAATGCCGTGCATTAGAGCATTTACTACGCACGAGCAGTTATATATCAATGAACAGCACACTGTATTCACTGCACCCAATCTGACAAATATATTTCTCGTGAAAGTGAAAGAACCAAACCAACGCCTTAGCGAATATTTGAGATGAATATAATTGCATTACCGGCACATGTTCAAACAACATTTTGGACTTCATCTAAAAATGTTTTGTGGTAAAGATTTGAATAGATATCAGAGTATTACATGCACGAAACATTATTTGATGTGCTGCACTTCGAAACTGGCATTTCTGATAGTAAAATGTAGCGGCTTTTTAATTCCGTGATGTTAAATGTTGGTTTCATTGTTATCTAATACATATACTTTCAAACCGAATTAGATGATCTCGTGGTTTCTTTCTTTTAAAGCTCTCTATTGACCCGAGTCCTAACTCTTGAGTTTAATATTATTCCTTACATACCTAATTTTAGATAATATCTATAAAAGTGCGTCCATCTTGCCATTTCTTCTATTTCAATGCATGTATCCTCTGATGGTACTGACGATGTAATCTGTATTACAATATACGGATCAGAACATCTTCTCTCGTGAAACAATTTCTTTGCCACTTTACAAAGTTCTATTTTCCTCTCGGAATTTGTATCAGCTCTCTATGTATTTATGAATTCATGTTCACTGGCCATTTTATTGTTTCATTGGTCTGAAAGTTCAGCACTCATTTCCACACATTTTGCTTCTGCCCTGGGTCAGAAGAACGAACCTATCCGCAACATGTTTGCGGTAAACATCTTTCGACTATTATTGGGCATATCTATTTTGCGATTTTTCTAGCGAACTTCAACAAGTGCTTATGTTTATAATACACTGAATATGTTCGGAAATGAACCTAAATAGTTTGTCCTTGATATTAGCATCTATTTGATCTGTATATGAATTGACTCCGCCCATGGTGCATCTAATGCTTACTAAGAATCTCTCTACCGCAGCCGACTGAGGATTATTCATCTGATTATCCAACGCTTTGTTCCCTGCTGGATATCTTGTGCCCAGTGTATAATCCCCGAGATGTTGCTGTACGTGCGAATCAACTTCAGCGAGTACGCAATGAGTATAAATATGGTCAACTTCCTAGTCCTCGGAAACCCAAATTAACTTCAGCGCCGAACTATGTTTTTGTCATTCAGGTAATAAATTCATCGTTTATCGCTATCTTGACGGAATACATCATTTATTAATATTTTACCGGCATTAAACCACCTACACCAAGTGCCACACTCCTATTCATTAAGCTAATTCAGTAGATACCGTCTGATTTGTTTGGCTATACAAATTCAACCATCCAGGTTTCACGCCTCAACGTGAGTGACAATGTTTACTGCTGGTTTGCTAAATTGCGCAGGTAAATGTCAAAGGACACCAATGATTTTTAATGGTAAGTATTATGTTGACTTAATTCGCTAGTTAAGCTTCATGTCAGCTACTTGATTTCTTCAATTTCCTAAAAAAATAATCTGCTTTCATGCTAAACCTGCATTAGAAAGCAATGTGGCCAGTCCAGGACATGGCACGCTGGGATGAACAAGCTCGCCGTACTGCCAGGTTAAATGGGGCGTATTGGTTTGCCTGGGTGGGACCCAAATGATTCACGTAATAGTTTATTAGACAACGTTTGCGATAATGCTGCAAATCGTCGTCAGTGGCGTCTATGTTGTTTATTATGTGTGCAATATTTTTTATCCTAAGTAATTGTAAAATAATCAATAAAAAGTAAATATCCAAAAATCAAAATCACATGCAGTGAAACTGCAGACGCAAGCTGTTTCTCGCAGAGTTGCATATTCCACTTACATGGTTTATGTAAGCGTTTGCTTATCTACTTATCCCGCAGAAGCGTTCTTCATGATGCGTGTTTTTTCGCGAGCTGTTTGTATGACTTTAGAAGTCTGCAATACGCACACATATTTAATGTTTTCATAATAGTTTTTAAGTTAACCAATACTATCAACTAAGCCTCGTGCTGGCAGTGTTCTAGATTTTTTCCAATAAAACTGAGGGAAATAAATCATTTTATCAAGGTGAATACTTGGACAAGCCCATACGCGCTTCAACTCTTACGTACTTTTAAAAACTATCCACTTTACATTGTCTACAAGTATCGTTTACCCTCGGTTAAATATATCTATATATATATATATATATTATCAACCACATCAGTGGTGAGTCGTTCCAGCGTTTCTGAAGATCAACGCATTAACCTGTAGCCACACAATTTTATCTTGGGCAGAATCGCTGATCAGTGATTGAGAATCAACTGACATTTGTATAGCTACTTAATCGCATTCGCTTTTGGTGATCGTTTACTTACAAACCTGTATCCAACATCCAAGTTACGGAGAAAATCTCAGTCGATGAATGGAAACATCCATTGTTTGGCAGTCTTGCGCGAACGAAAACGAACAAATAAGCTTACATCTATCGTAACTCCAATTGACACGATGTGGTCTGTGAGGTACTCACTCCGCGCGCCCGCAAACGTAAATTATTCATTGTGATTGTTTTACCAACAGTCGTAGATCGTGCAGCTATGGTGCAACCCGATAAAATTGTCACCCAATCCAGATCATCGGTCCGGTTGCCCGATCACGATGACTCTAAGAGCCTAATTAAACGCTAATTGAAACTTGTAAATATCCATCAACCAAACGAGAAAATGCCTTTCCCCGGCAAACGTTTCAGAAGCCTACTTTAAGAACGCATCAGAGAGAATAAATATAATCTTGAATAACGCAAGCATACGTGTGACACATGAAAAGAGTTGAACGCTCCGATCCTTCCTACGGCATCTTAAGGAAATGTCATCTTAAGGCTGGGACACAAATCGCGTATATAAAATCAAAATCAATGGTTGCTCCGGAGGACATATCAGGTAAACCTTCAGAGAATGCACTACTAGGAAACATGAACACCTAACCGAATCGTTAAGCAGCCATGCAATTCCTGTGAATATAAATCACTGATAAGATATTCGGCCATAGCTGAACACGTGCTGGACACCTGTAATAGCGCTGATCTTGATGCCGTAGAAGTGATATAGTGGGGGTGTAAAACAATATTTAATGACTTCACGCTGAGGCGGTTGAGATTACAAAGGCTGGCCAGAATGCGGTCACCAAGGTGGATGGGTTTGATATCCCCACAATCTTGCTGGCAAGCGTTACTGTGCAAGACCCATATTGTGCGCACGCATTACGCAATCGAGCAATCTATCAGTAGATGTCATTCACACCTGTTACGACCGTAACAATTAAGGAATTATACAGCATGTAGGGGTGGCGATGCGTAAATTTATCTCAATCATATCAGTCTATCTTAACAATCTCAGCGCCTACTATGACCCATATAATTCGTAGCCAGCCTTATCACTGTTCGTGTTGACACCCTTGGTCTGACGAAGCTTCTCTCTATGAAGCGTAACGCTACCAATAAATTGCTCTCTAACCGTTTGATTACAAACTTTTTTCATGAATCGTGGCTTGCTTATTCAATCACTGTTTGTATAATGTGCATGTCGACATTTTATTTCGAACCCGATTCCCCAAGCGTTTCATGCTAGCGGAATATTGGTCCCATTTAAATCGTTTTGTTAACGATACTGCTCACGATCGTTTGACAGACATTTCTGCATATCAAATAAATATAGTCGTCAGTTTAATCCTCATTTGTGTGACTTTCACTTCTCTTCTCAGATTACATAAACGCATCCTAACCTGAGATTCGATTGAATCACTGAACGTGTGAAGTATATCACCCTTTGCGCGGATTACATAGACAATCACACACGCTCTCATCAATTCTGATCCATTTGCTAGGCCAGTTTTAAACTATTTTATCCCCACATCATACAAATGTGTCCAGATCAGTTTCCGGGGCCAGAACCTGTTGTGGATGCGAGTCAAAGCATGGGCAGGTAATGTCACATCACCGGATGTATTTCCGAACATATCGTCAGTTGGATGATTAATTCATTCTCAAACTGTTTCCGTTTTAATGAATG
>JACCGJ010000632.1:0-33647 GCA_013407085.1 Atriophallophorus winterbourni | reverse complement strand
GACGCTCTTGGACCTTTGTCTCCACACTCAATTTAAGTTCAATGGAAAATTGTATGAACAGATCAAAGGAACTCCAATGGGGTCATCTCTCTCTGGACTGATGTCGGAAGCAGTATTGCAGATATTGGAACGCATTGACATTCCTCTAATAGAACAGAAACTTTGGGTACGCTACGTGGACGACACCTTCGTCATAATAAAGAAATCGCAAGTAGGATACGCTCATAGACTACTGAATTGCGTCTTTTAAGGAATACAGTTCACAAAAGAAACTGAAATCAACAGGTGGCTATCGTTCTTGGATTTCCTCGTAACTAGAAGCGACACAGAATCCCTCCAGACAAGTGTCTACCGTAAGCACACATATACGGACCAAATCCTAAACATCAAAAGCAAGCATCCGATCGCACACAAAAGAGCTGTGTACGATCGGTACTCAACCGAGCGGAGACGCACTGCAACTTGTCTAAAAAGCTGGTAGAGGAATAAATTTACCTTTTCACAGTTCTGAAGAAAACGATTAATCGAAGAGCTTTATACTAGATACAAATCGCCAAGAAGCTTGCTAAGGAGCAACCAAACGCACAGGTCGGGAAACCTCCAACATACCGTGTGAATGTTTCCGAAATCGCTGCAAGAGTACTGCGACCACTCGGAATCATTGTTGCACACAGAACTACGCGAACACTCCGCAATGAGCTTTGCAAATTAAAAGATAGCTTTAAAAAGAAGACAAAACAAACGCGGTCTGCGAAATACCTTGCGCGGATTGTGAGATGCATTACGTGTGACAAACTGGAAGGAGCCTGGGTACCGGACTGAGTGAACACCAATCGGCGGTAAGGAGGCACGATTACAAATCGTTACTATCAATTCACGTCGACCAAGAAGGACAACCAAGTCAATTGAAACGGAACCAAAGTCATTGCAAGTGGACGAACGCGCCACTTAGGGGAATTCCTCGAGGCGTGGCACTCCACCTTGGGTACAACCAATGACGAGGAAATAAACAGAACGGTCAGCTTATAAAATCAGAAAACACGACGGTTACGAACATTTCGTAAGAAGTTCAGCTGACGATGTCGTCTAGATTGATGACGAAACATCCTACCGTTAAAATGCTAGCTCAGCAAACACATCAAATTACATCTAATCTCTGAGCTACAAGTATTCACTTCGATATCAATAGTCTTAATTCTCTTAGGCATATAGGCAAAAATATATTTAATGAAGAGTTCGATTCCCCTGCAAGGGACAAATAAAGTACAATTTTTTTCGCTTCTCAAAGGTGCAATGGTTACGAACCTGTTTATATTAAATAGGCTGTCTCTGATTGCTCCTTTGCACAAAATTTTCATACTCGCTTAACTCTATGGAGTAAGCTTCTAAAATGATTACCCATCCAGGGTAGGCCTGTGGTCTATGGGTGAGATAAAACAGCGGCACAAAGGCTTCGGTAATTTTAGTGATATTATACAAAAACTATTTTTCACATTATTTCCCATGGCGTTTCAGGTGGCGTGGACCAGTCTAACTGACTTGCAAATCACACGAGTAATTCCTTTTCCATTTTCCAAGAATTTCGCTGTGGCTGCCTACGTTGATTCTTGAGTCCGCTACAAAACGGCGCAGAACGCTTATGTTAAATTACGGCGTTTCTCAAAAAGAAATTTGAGTTTTCTTAAGTTGGGGATGCTAAATCCAACCCGAGAAGATTTTATAGCTAAACTCAATCAAAAGTCAAATCGGGGAAAGCATTGTAAATGTGAAACTCGAGGACGGAAAAGTCGCTTATACCGATCTGTCTAAGGCGACTGCCTTCTTGAGGTCCCTCAGTAGCGTTCAGCGACCTGATAATTCTTTAAAGGCACCATCTAGATCGTTCAATCTACTACATATTGCCACTGCAATAGACAACTTGTAATTCGATGAAGCCGAAGTATGTAACGCACTTATGCATCTTAGCGTCAACAAAGCTGATGGACTGGGTGGTATCCATATAATTATGCTAAAGAATCTCGCTGCAATGCTTACATAACCTAGAAGTGGTTTCCGGTGAGTGAAAGGAAGCCATAATTTTACCAATACACAAGGAAGGTTGCAGGTAAACTCTTGGTAACCATAGACCTGTCTGCCTGACAATCTCCGTCTCGAAAATAGTGGAAAAACTACTGCGTGACAAAAATTGTTAGCATCTCTATCGGCATTCTCTACTTAGTGTAATTCAACACGGATTACTTTCAGATAAATCCTATCTTAATAACCTACTTAGTTTGCTCTATACCGCAATTAAAATGATGGATGAAGAGAATCATGCGGAAGCCCACCACCACGATTTCAGCAAGGCTTCTGATTCCGTAAATCACCGCCTCCTAGAAATCGAGCTTGCAGTAAATGGCATACAGGGTAGTCTACTTGCTTGAATAAATATGATTCCTTACAGGCATTACATTCAGAGTTCCGGAAGGATTTACGCTGTCGAACCAAACCTGAGGTGATCAGTGGTGGTATCTCAAGGTTCGGTACTCGGTCCATTTATATTCCTCATTTTCATTGATGACTTGTCGCTTGCCTTGAAATGATCTTGCATTGTTGTCGCGGATGATGTGAAGTTCATCTGTCAACTGATGAAGTTACCCGAATGCACGATCTTGATCGGGATATAAACACTTTATAACACGGGACCTCATACTGAATCTAAATGAGAACCAAATATTGTCACCACTGGTTTATAAGATTTCTTTACAATTGTCGTTAAATATTCTCAGGATTAACGCTAATCATTGTGCCAAGGATTTGGGAGTACTGGTTATGACAGACTGCAAATGGAAGGAACAATGCGCTCGCAAAGTTATTTTTCGTGTGAGATCTGTGCTATCCATCAGAAGAACCGATGTCTTTCTGCCCCTTTACAAGTCATTAGTTCGGCTGCATTTGGAATATTATATTTTGGCGTGGTGCTGCTACTACAAGAAGGAGATAGTTCGACTCGAAAGCGTAGAGTGCCTCGCAAATCGCTTGATTGAAGGACAGCGAAATAAAACACACGCTGCACGTCTGAATCCCAAAATCATTTCTCACTCACGAGCCGTCGTTTAAGTGGCGACTAAATCGAAAGATTTAAGATCTTGGAAGGGTTAAGCGGCGTTACGATGAACGATATTTTCCCCTTAAGTCCAGAGCTGGTCATCCGCGGTCATTCAGTCAAACTTGCTAAAGATTAATGTAGACTAGACCGGAAATATATATTCTGTATCAGGGTTGTAAAATTCTGTAACCGGCTTGCGGAAAAACTTATATTCAGCAGTTTTATCGCGATTTTTACGTATGGTTTGGAACTCATCTTTGGTAAGGTGTTTCCTAAATACTATACCAGATCGCTTTGTAAGATTATGTAGTTCAACATTTTAGGCGTTATGTGGTAAATAAAGTAAATGCAAGTGTTCCGTTGTCTCCTTAAGCTGTCCTCTAACCGTACTGGCACTGAGAAATTGCTTTTTTCTAGCATCATTTATAACGTGGTGATTCTTAAATAAAACCCTGATAAACATTTCCGAAAATATCAAATGAATCATTGAAAAAATCATTTTTACAGTATCAGGTGCTTCTCTGCAGCCTTCCACCGAAAAAATTATTGGCGCTTGATTCCCTCGTTAGTCACTTACGGTCATGCGCAACTGCACTAAACTAAAGAAATTACTTGAACTTACTTCAGCGCGTAATTTGATTTTCGCAATTTTTTCCGTTCAGTTCAGTTTGCACAGGACAGTAAATGGCTAACGAGCCAATCAAGCGCCCAGAATTTTTTAGATGGAAAGGTGAAAAGATGCATCCAACACTGCAAATTTGTTTCTTTTTGTCCGTTTGATATCTACGATTAGTCGGTCGTTCTCGGCGATTACTCCACAAATGTTTCTCATTCTTTATTCCACATACGTGAGACCAGTTTTGGAATATGGTTTGCCAGCTGCAAACCTGCTGCTAACTCGTCGCATAATAATGGGAGCTTATGGTGACGACTTCGCGGGTGTTTCCCTCTCTTGACAGGCTCAAAAACACGTAGCCATGCTCTAAAGCTTCAAAAGCGAAGGACACTACGTCTACCATAGGGATTCACGCTCTCAACAAGAATTGTTAACTTGTGGAATGCGGTTTTAGAAGAGGTTATTTCAGCAAGATCTGAAAACCAATTCAAGAAACTAGTGGATGAGGTACTGCCCGTAATCACCGCGAAGCTGTACAAACCCGGACAGGATTACTTCTACTGAGGTTCTCCTGGACTATGTTGCTGATATGAAGAGATGCGGCTTACAAGGGCTTGACCCCCTGCCGTCTATCAAAAAGAAGAAGAAGATCACGACGCCAGGAGATTTACCATATCGTATTTAGGGAGCACCGCGTTATAGCCGAGCCTGGAACAAACGGTTTCTCTTTACCAACGCGGTGATAGTTCAGGTAAATTAGGATCGTGTATATAAAACAGAAAACTCTACTATTAGCTTTTTTCGCGGTGTAACGCTTAAAAATGTTATCTACCTAATCTTGCATAGTAATTAGGGAGAGTATTCTGGAAACGACTTACCCCAGTTGCGGTCTAAACCCAGCTTGAAACTCACGACGGGAATGCAGGACATAAGTTCTTTTGGAAGACTGTTCCATAAGTTTACTACCCCAAAGCATGAAAAAGTGTTTCCTGGATTCTGGCTGACAGCGCTTTTTAGTAAGTTTAAGTCAATGGCCCCGGGTGCCCAGCTCGGGACTAAAAATAAAGAAGCCGTTCCTTAGAACGCTACTGAACCCTTTCAAGATCTCAACGGTTTCAATTAAGTCGCCTCTCAAATGACGGCACGTAAGTTAGAAAAGATCTATGTACTTCTGGCGTGCAGCGTAAGGTTTCCTTCGCTGACACTCAATCATGCGAGACGCTGAACGCTTTCGAGTTGAACGATGTCCTTCTTGTAGTTAGGGCACAGCGCCTGGACACAATACTCTAGATGCGGCGGAACTAATTCCTTGTAAAGTGGCAGAAATACATTAGTTATCCTACTCGATAGCACTGATTTCAGCCGAAAATGTACCTTGCGAGCACGTTGAGCTGCAGTAGCACATTTGTCCTCCCATCTGAAGTCAGCTCTAACCAGTGCTTCCAAGTCCTTAAAAATGTGGCGTTGACACTGAGAGAATTTCCCGACACCTGGACCGAAATCTTTTCAGCGAGTGCTAACAAAAGTTGGCTTTTATTAAGGTCCAGCGGTAGGTCCCACTCTTATGACCAGTTTATGACCCGCTCAAAGTCGTGCATCTAGGTATCTTCATCCGTTGATCCGATGAACTTCACATCATCCGCGAAAATGAAGCATGGGCACTTAAGTGCAGACGACAAGTATTCAATGAAAACCAGGAATAAAAGAGGACTGAGTATCAAACCTTATCTGTCTAGGCCTGGGCAACCTGACAGTATCTTAGCCCACGTGCAGTCTCTGACTATGTGGCACTTTGACTGGATCAGGCTTGTGCTTTCATACCATACCATACATATATTGTTTAATCTCTTTATTCTTTACAGTTTAAAGCACTTAAGTCTGGTAACTGCTAGTTCAGCCTTCGCACATCCGGACGTGATTTCCTTCTCTATCCCAACCCGAACGACCACTTCAGCTCTCTAGGTACTTTAATTGCTCAACATGTTCAATGACGCGATCATTTTCAATGAAGTTTGACGATTCCCTTAACTAGTCCCTAATTAGTATTTTGCACTCGTCTGTGGAAAAATCACGTAATTACATGCCCTCTTGTCATAAGATTGAACAAATATTAGGCTATCGCCCAGTATGGAAACATCATTATAATAATCCAAATCGATGAAACATTCACCTGAAATGATCTTTATTTCACCCGTGGAGAAATTAACAAGAGCTATCCTGTGGACATCCTCGATTGAAACGTTAAAAAACAACCAGCAGATTGAACACCCGGTATTTGTGTTCAACGTTAGTTAGAGGCTACCGTACACCCTAACCCTACCTACCTTCAAAATATAAGTCCCCATGGATGGCGACATACTCCGGGGGTATTTCATTTCGAAGTTTTTTTGACTATTTGAATTTGACTGGTGCTTCGTGCATAGATACCTTCGTTGATTCTTCATAAAGTTTCATGGTTTACGAAATGTGTCAACCTGCTGTATAAACTACCGTAGCCCTTATCTACGAACCACTTGTGAAAGCTGGTTTCTAGCTCTAAACGATGCTGGCTTGCTTATTTTTCAACTGCTTTTTTGCATAATATAAATACCCTGCCATTTATCCAAAGAGACGCAACCGTTGCAGTGTATCAATCCAACTAGAGCTAATAATCAATCATATGCCGTGGTTGCATCAAATAATATCGAGGCTAGGAGGCTTGTGGAACAAATACAGCTGCTGCAGCATGTTGTTAAATATCTTGGCCGAAAGGCGAACCCATCACCACCCGAACACTTCAATAACTCCGATGTCGAAATGCGTTATCCCGTTTAATGAAGCTGCACCGGTTGGAGACTCGACCGCAAGCCACATAGAGGAAAACCGGAGGAACTCCGGCATCGATCGCAATTTGGGGAACGGATCTTCATATTTTTCATTTTCGAGTTTTGAAAAAGAAACAACACATACGGCGGACGGCGTTAACATTCACCCCGCTGGCTGCAAGAGTTTCAAACCTTTAAACGCGGGGAGTCTGATGAACGAAGTGTACGAATTGAATGAGCTTGCGTGTTCTCAAGATCCTGACCTGATTGCAGGGACAGATACATGATGTTCATCGGATTATATGGACAATGAACACTTTATCCAAAGTTATCACATTTTATGAAGTGATAGTCAGTCGTGTTGGTGGTGGTGGAACACTTTATTTCAAAAATCACCTAGCGATAACCGGTCGCGAACGTTTCCGTAATGATCGGCACGACAGGGGCTTTATGTTGCCGCTTGAAAACCAATGCGGGTGCATCTATAGTGAATGTTCTTTGTCGCTCACTCCATATTGCGGCTCGGAGCTGATCATAAATCTTAGTAAACGTTGTCAATTTGGTGATTGCTTAATAATGGTTGACTTGAATGCACCTGATATCGACTGGGATAATGGGAAACGGATTTAAGGTGGAACTGCTAAAATGCATGTTACAATGCGGATTGGTACAACATATCTTTGAGCCTCAACAGCGTCACATGAGGGTTGATTTCGTCTTCTTACCCAGGTCGTCGGATGAATCCGAAGTCGTGGTGGGTTCTCCTGCAGGAAGCAGTGATCATTGCTTCTTTGTTTTCAAGTGGATACGCAAAAGTGTAAGGTATGGTATGGTATATGGTATGAGAGCACAAACCTGATCCAGGCAAAGTGCCGCCCAGTCAGAGACTGCACGTGGTCGAAGATACTGCCAGGTTGCCCAGGCCTAGACAGATATGAGGAAGAAAAAGAACAGGAAATGGTAGTGAGACTCCAGCCTGTTTCAGCATGCAGCTCACTACCTCTGGCCAATCAATTTAGCACGGTGTTAGCCGCACAGCACAAAGTACTGCAGGATTGCACAGCTGTGCAAAAGTGTAAGACCCCAAGGTAAGCAGTCACAGCGAACGTTTTGGATAATGGAAAAGGAAGTACTCGTGTGATTTGCAAGTCAGTTAGACTGGTCCACGCCACCCGAAGCGCCATGGGAAATAATATGAAAAGTATTTTTTTGTATAATATCACTAAAATTACCGAAGCCTTTGTGCCGCTGTTTTTTCTCACCCATAGACCACAGGCCCACCCTAGATGGATATATCTTTTAGAAGCTTACTCAAAAGAGGTAAACGACTATGAAAATCTTGTGCAAAGGAGCAATCAGAGACAGCCTATTTTTAATATAAACAGGTTCGTAACCATTGCACCTTTGATAAGCGAAAAAAGAAAATTGTACTTTATTTGTCCCTTTTAGAGCAATCGAAAGCTTGCCTAAATCTATTTTTGCTTATATGCTTAAGAGAATTAAGACTACCTCACAGTTACCGACATTGAAAAAACCAGGACGGTTTTGAAAACTTGTAGCTCAAGTAGCACTAATGAACATTTAGCTGTTTTGAGCCGAACATTGACTTCCATGTGCCAAGCTGTATAGTGACTTTTTACTGGAAAAGTTTCATGCTGCTGCGATTAAGCACAACATTGCATCAATTTTTCTGCATTATCTACCCGTTAGACTTCCAGACCAATCTTCCACCAGTTAGCAAGTTTTCTGCACATGATTTCTATTCAATTTTCTATCTCATAGCTGTCTAGGCCTTGGCGAAGTGATAGTCTTTTAGGCCATGTGCAGTCTATGACTGTTCGGCATTTGCCTGGATCAGGCTTGTGCTTTCACACACACACAATTTCAGTATTCTACTAACCAGGTTTTTCTGAAGCGGCAGCTACGGAATCACAACAGCACAAAATCAAAGTATTTTAAGGTTGAAAGAATTTGATTGTGTAATTATAAACGGATTATATTAGCGTGATTCTAGTATATAGCAAATATATACACTTAAGCTATCGAAGGAAAAACCAATATAGCCTCTTAGACTGTCATCCTAAAGGTTCTGGCATCCTTTGCTCAAATGAGAGCAGAATTGTGATGTTGAAAAAGGATATTTGAGTTTCTGAATTGTGGAAGTTTCCGTATGTTTAGCACGTACTTTTCTAAGGCTGGGACCAGGAAAACTGCCAGCAATGTAAGTGTGAAAAAAATTAAGAAATATGGCCAGCAGTACCTTGCTCACGCTGACCCGCCCACTGCGTGAAACGTGTTATGCTTCCATGCTGATATACACTACGACCGAAGCAGTAGGAAATTCGCGAGCTGAGATATCGCCAGGTTACCTTTGCCTCGCCTGGTGAACAATAAAGTTTGGTAAACTGAGATATTAGCGGAAATGCCTGAACCCACAAGACAGTGTAATGAGATCGTGTCCGTCTAACCCTATACTTTGATGCAACTATTTTGAACGACTATGATCTTGCAGATAAAATTACACCGAGTTATGGAGGTAAAAAACCCTCTTATCAGCCGCAGCTCTTAAGATATATAAGTGTTGAATCATGTCTTCACTATTTTTATCTTTTTCCACGTGCATACCATGTAAATAATCGTTCTACTTTTTTATAGATTGGCCAAAACTCTCCTAATGAAAAGTCGCGAGAGATTTTTCCTACTAATTGGTTTTGTTATATTTGCGTCGACTATTCTTTTGATTTATTTTCCCATTCACCAGTTGGACCCAGGTTTACCTGATGCTGGAGAAGCTCACATATTTTCAAATTTTGAATTTTTCAATGATTCCACGCAGGTAGGTTTATATTGGTTCCATCTAAATTTACAAAAAATCATTCAACTGTCGTATCTTTTGTGTATAGTTTTAGTTTCTTGTTTGCCAGGTCGTTTTCATTTGCTAATTTATGACATCCAATTATGGTGTGTACATGGAATTCATAGCTGTAATTGTTGATCTCATCTTTTCAGTTTGCATATAAATAATTTTCACATCGCGATATACAGAAGCAGTATTGTGGTTCTTAATCGATTAGTTTTATCATTTTACATCATCATTGTTGAACACTCATCCATAATATACATAAAAAACCTATTTCAATTCAGTTGTTTCTAATAACATGTATGGAGAATCTGATATCTACACTGGGATTTAACTCCGTGGCTACTGCAGGCGCAACCTAGCAATTAGAACTTGACGGTATTTATTGCTTGTGTACTGATCGCTTAGCTGTATGGCAACGAAAATGGCAAGTCCGTGCATAATAATAAAGGAATCAAAACTTTTGTGTTCTGTGTAGCATCCATTGTGTCTTGAACAACAAATCAACTATTGTCAAATTGATTACAGAAGCCATCCGGTATGGTTTCGTAAGCTTGTTAGATTCGTGGATGTATAATAAACTGATACGTAATGAGATTGAATTAATGAGCAGTTGAATTAAACGTATTCAGATCACGTGTGGTTAAACGATGGAATCAATCTAAGTATAATTTGACGACACCTGATGTTCTATCTTTTTCCTCGATCATAGAAGAAAATGTAAATCGTCAGCGTTTAGGTGAATATCAGCGAGTGATACTTTAATCTGATAAGCAGATATTTTACATACATGCTGGTAACCAATTGTTTCTTATCAGAAGACAGTCCAAAACATGAATAAAGTTTTCGTTGTGCTTAATGATTTATCCTTGAATAAATATTATACGCTACTGCTTCGAATGGGTCTAATGTGAATGATTGGAAAACAATTAATCGGTACATATCGATTATAAAACGCCTAGCTAGAAGAAATTTATATTTCGTCAGTCTGAGAGGTGACACTTATGTTAGCGTATTATCTGAAAGCAATATCTGATTGCAACTATCTTTCAAAAATTTCTGCCGTTTACTGCAATTGCGCTTAATTTTTATATATATCCTGAAAACGTACTTTGATTTAATTTTCAATACCAGTCAATCAAAATTAATGCGTGAGTAATTTTAAAACAGTAATTGCATAAGCTGTTTGAGTCACTTTTCCATCCAGTTCATCATAACGGTCTACGTTTTGTAACAAACGTTCTGTTTCCCTAATATTTCGTCAAACGTTTGACATTACTCACCTAATTTTGTGGTGAATATCATCTGGTAACCATGGCTGCATATGGGTTGTTTAACTTACTGAGTTGCGATTTTGCTTTTGTTTGCACCACACTACATGTAGATAATAGCAGCGTAGCGTTGTAAATCCGTTTTTTGCTCTTGCACTCTGCTCTGCGATATCACCATCAACGCAATCTTGTGCAGCATTGAAAATGAGTTCAAGTTATGCTAGCCAAAATGAACATCCAGTAATTTGCGTTTCTCACAGGTTAACAACTGCTAAAAATGGGTTATGCTCAAACATACCGTGAGGCTTTAGCTGTCTATTGGGCCATTCAACGTGTACATAAATTCCTGTTTGGTCTACGTTTCACCATTGTTACTGACCATGAAGCCTTAAAATTTATATACGATCCTGGTAAATCTATTTCGAAAAGTTCCGTTTGTGTGTGCTTCCCACGGGTGCGATTCAGCTTAATCATGAATTGCACTATAGCGTACCAACATGGCAGGGATTTCTAATAATACAAATTTAGTAGCGTTCCGGATTTCTCAATGGTTTAGTGATTATCCAGTACAAAAGATGTACAAAATATCTTCTTTTCAAGCAAATTAGATGACATCATGGTTTCTAGCTTTTCATTGAACCGAGACCTAACGCCCGCTTTTCAATATTATTCCTTATATTCTTGGGTTACATTTCTGTGAGTGCTTTTTTCTTGCCGTTTGTTTCTATTTTAGTCCATGTTTCGTCTCATGATACTGCTAATGTTATTAGTATAACCCGGTGTAGCGAATTTCAGCACCTTTTAGCTTTTATAACTAAACATCTGAGGAAATACACTCAATAATTTTACCAATGAACTGTTGTCCCTTGAGATTAGCATCTGCTCAGATGCGCAGTCGTGCTGCACTTTTGCGCTGTGCAGCTAACCGTGCTAAATTGATTTGCCACTGGTAGTGAGCTGCTTGCGAATACAGGCTGGAGTCTCACTGCCATTGCTATTATCTTTTCCCATATCTGTCTTGGCCTAGGAAATCTGACAGCATCTTAGCCCACGCACAGTACTTGACTGTGCGGCACTTTGCCTGGATCGGGCTTGTGATTTCATACATGCATATATCTACTCGATCTGCATATGAATTATCTCCGGCCATGGTGCATCTAATGCTACCTGAGAATATTTCCACCACAGCTGAATGAAGATTATCCATCTGATTATCAAACGCTTTGTTCCCTGCTGGATATCGCGCCTCCAGTTTATAATCTCCGAGATGTTGCCATACGTGCGAATGAACTTCAGCGTGTACGCAATGAGGATAAATATGGTCAACTTCCTAGTCCTCAGAAACCCACATTGACGTCATTGCCGAGTTTTGTATTTGTCATTCAGGTAATAATTTCATTATTTTTGGTCATCTTGACGGATACATCACCTATTTATATATAAATGGTATTAAACCACCTACAGCAAGTGCCACACTTCTATTCATTAAGCTATTTCAATAGATGCCGTCCGATTTGTTTGGCTGGACCAAATCAATCGGTCAAGCTTCACGCCTCAACGTAGATGGCAAAGATTTACGATTTCGCTGAATTTCTCACATAAATGTCTCGTCTAATGTCACCAGACACTTGATATGGACTACCGTCTGGACTTAATTCGCTAGACCAGCTTTCGGACGTGACGGCTAAAAGCTTCTTGAAGCATATTCGCTGATGTGTGACAACCTCTGAGTTAAGAAATCCTAATGTTAATCTAGATCAAATACGCGCTGAGGACCGGGGCAGAATGCACCACCGAATTGTGCCTTTTGCACATTCAAATAATCTAGTTATGCATTCATATCCCCATTCATATAATAATAAAAATATATCTGCATTCTGCTGCGCGTTCGAACTATGTTCGTCGTAGAAGATATTTTCACTATCATAAGTGGTTCAGTTATTGGAGTCAACGGTGTCCCCCACGAAAACGCACCGCTTACCCAGTTTGGACTTGGTGCTGTTTGACCACGCTGATGAGACGGGACGCATTATGCTATTGGCAGAAATCCTGTTTAAAACCAAGATTTTTCTGCGTGAGCCCAGGGCAATACAAACACCAACTTGGTCCTGGAGAAAAGAAACTAATCACATGAGCTGTATAATACTATCTGCTGAACTGTTTCGATGCAGATCATTTTCTACCGTTGATGCATCGGAAAGGCTTGCATCTGACAATCATTAAATATCGGTAGATAACCAATCTAGACGGTGTTATAGCACTGTGCTAGCCTGATTCCTTGGATTCATCTCAGATTTCGGCTGCTTTCTCGCACTTTGAGATTGTTATTCACATAATAATCATCATCATCATCATGCACAAGCCTGAAATCGGGCAAAGTGCCAAGCAACACTAAGAAGTACAAGCAGATAAGCAAATGCGTTAAAAGCGATCACGCGGAATATGCAAAAGCAGCTTGTTTTAGTTTCACTGAATGCGATTTTGTGATTAAATAATTATATAATAATGCCGGATAAAATTTGACGCGCATAATAAAATACACTGCCGTCACTGACTCCGGTTTGCAGCCATATCTCGTAAGGCCTCCAGCCAACTATTTGGTGGGTCTTTTGTACCCCACCCAGGCAAATGAATACGCCTCACTGAGCATAGCGCCACAGTGAGTTTCTTCATCCCAACGCGCCACGTCATGGACTGGCCACCCGGTCGTTTCTCCAAGCATTGAAAACATTACACGCAGCGTTACGTTCTTCATTGCTTAAGGTCGGGCGCCTTGAGTCAAGTAAATCGCAAATCAATCTAACAGACTGTAGAGTTGTCGTTTACTAACTTGGTAACCACAGAGCCAAAAGTCGTTTTTCCTTAAATATCATTTTGTCTTTTCACCACAGTTGTTCATGCTCGTTTGTTTTGTAATTCGAGACCTGTTTCACACAACGCGGCGTGCTTCGTTGATTCACTGGGCACGTGTATTACGCATTAGGCTACGATCGATTTCGAACCCGATTCACCGAGCGTTTCATGTTAGCAGAATATTGGTCCCATTTAAATCGTTTTGTTAACGATACTGCTCTCGTTCGTTTGACATTTTAGCATATCAAATAAATATGCTCGTCATTTTTGTTCCTTTCACTTCTCTTCTCAGTTACATAAACGCATCCATAACCTCAGAATATTGATTGAATCACTGGCACATGTGAAGGATATCAACCAATCGCTGCTTGTCTTTTCGACGGATTACATAGACAAACATATCATCGCTCTCATCAATTCGATCCAGTTTGCTAGGACAGTTCAAATATTTTATCCCCACAGCATACAAATGTTTCCAGATCAGTTTCCGGGGCCAGAACCTGTTGTGGATGCGAGTCAAACCATGGAAAGGTAACTTTACCTCATTCGTATTTATTTTCAAACACTTTCGTGAGTTTGTTGATGAATTCACGCAGGTTGTAGCCTTTACAGATTCTCAGACCGTTTACTTGTTGGTAAACATATTTGTACTCGTGTGAATAGTTCCTTTATTCTTATAAACCTCTCCAAATTCTTCTCTACCTTTATTCTTCCTCATTCTTCTCTATGCACAATTTACAGCCATTGCCTTTCGCGCACAATTGTTGATAATAAGCCTTTACTTTGTCCGGTTTGAGGTCCTTAGGATCCAAAAATAGAGAGAACTATTGCCGATTAAGCCTAGCGCAGCAGTTTTGTCTTTCATTTCAACACAATGTATCGCACCTGGTTGTTTCTTTCAGACCAACGCCTGCGTTGTGATTTGTATTGCTCCCATCCGGAATTCCAATTATGTCGCCACCATCCCCATCACTGCCATGAACCGAAACTTAACCCTGCACCAGGGCGGCTTGGCAGACAGATATGCGCATGAAAATATTCCACCTAGTAAAACCAGGACGCAATTGCAGGCCAGGACCCAAGGGGGTGTAGCTTACGATTTGCAAAGCAGTTCTCATATATAGCACACATCGGCACTGGCTAATTGGTATGATGGTATGAAAGCACAAGCCTGATCCAGGCAAAGTGCCACACAGTCAGAGACTGCACATGGACGAAGATACTGTTTCCCAGGCATAGGTAGATATGAGAAAGGAAATATAAATATGAATATATACTGGTTAATTACACTAAAAGTGTGGAATGATGATAATAATAATAATGGGAACGATTGTGGGACTATTACGGTTTCGTAGTTGATCTCCGTTTCTGGTTGCTACTCTGAGCACTCGGAAGCATCCCTCCACTTGCTGACTATTATTGATTTTCTTCATATCCATTGGTTACTGGTGTGAAGTCATTTGACATTATTTTTTCTGAAAATGTGTAAGCGTGTTAAAGCTGTTGTGATACCTTTGAGACCGGTACGAATTGACCTGTCTGAATCGCGATAAAGACTTACGTGATTCTGTTTACGTAATCACTGTGACCCCGAATTATCATGTCTACTACGCGCATACCTCGCGTGACCAGCTAAACAATATTTCAACACCTGGTGGAATGTCACTCGGAACCATCTTTGAATCATAAGTTGAAAATGTTTGGTGCTCGGCTAACTACCAGTTCTAGTGATGGAAACATGGATTGACAGAATCGACATTCGCCGAGCACACGATTTCGGGGAAGCGATGTCCTCCCTTTGCACTGACGCTGTGAAATCACACCTAGTTAGAAACATTGCACCGGAATGATTGATATGGTTGTTAATGCTATTTCTCGTTCACTGTTCTGACGCCTATTGTATGCGCTATATGCATTAGCAGTGACATTTCGACAAAGTAGAAGAAGAATAAGAAATTGCCTTTATTTATATACACGAATTTGGAGTAGTTACAATGTGACGAGCAGGTCCCGACATCAAGTTGCGATTTGTCTTGTCCATCTTGATTGAGAATTTCCGTTTGTTAGCAAATGCCGTAACCGAAGGTTATGGGTATCTGGTAATTCGTAATAAATTGCGCGTCCGAAATTGGCCTCAGTTGATGCGTTTGGACCACACATAGCGTTAACATACAACGAAAAAAGCGGGAAACGCGTTTGGGGAAATAAATTTTATGCACGGCAGATTTCAAGGCCCCGCAATGGCGGGTCATGGTCGTTTGATTTGCTCAGCGTCACTTCGCGTGCATCGCTTCACTAATTTTTAGAAATTGCGAATTGCTGCACAATTTCAGTAGTTTTGTAGTATTTACAGTCAGCGATTGGAGACAGTAAGTTTAGTTTTTCTCAGCGTTGAGCGTCTTATGAGGTCAGAAACCAAGTTTAAGCTTTAACGCGACGACCTAACTATTTCAATTGCACAATCAAACGATAAGCATGTTGAGGTGCTTAGTAGTGCCAGTTGAAGTAAATCACTGCGTTTGCCCGCTGACTTTTCCTGTACTGGTAGCTTTTCCATTTTGCTCATCAGATGGAGGTACTATGTACAGGTTCCGCGGTAGGTAAACGGTTCTTATGTGGTAGATCACAGCTGCTTTTCACGATTTACTCAGATTAACCGTGGAGTCTATCTGTTGTAACTATTAATGAGTTACCATAACCGGTCATAACAGTGCTCTCAACCATCATATTTGCTTGCCATCACTATACTGTTTAGAAATATACGAACTCGACACTTTAACGGATGAGTTGTTGTTGGCCTCCTTCGGTCGATGTTGACCATGGGTATACATCACAATCGCATGATGTTTTCACGCTCCAGAGCTTTTAGAACGACTAAACAGTCAGATTCATGCGGAACAATCTCTCCCGCAGCGCTCGTAGAGATAGTACTTGGTCGATCGGCGTCAGTTGCACGCAGGCAGCTTGATCTGCGTTCAGCAGCATATAGCTGTATCTGCTCTACCTCAGCTTGCAGACAACGCTTTACACAATGCCTCCAAAGTAAGCCGTCAAGAGCAAGTTCATCCCAACTCGTGGGGTCAATGCCAAGCACTTTCATATCTCTTCTGCAAACGTCTTTGTAGCGCAAATGTAGTCTGCTCAATGGTCGATTTCGTGATTCCAACTCACCGTAGAGATCATCTTTCGGAATACCACTCTGTAGACGTGACGTAGGCGGTGCTATCATACTAGGTTCAACATGCTCTGTAGACCAGCTTTGAAAGCACTTCAGCATTCGTCACTTTATCCATCCGCGGTATGTTCGTGATAGGACGGATGCCACGTAAATTGAAAGCATTCGGCTTTCGTTCGTGTAGTGGATTGTCCTGGTGTCACTGTCGTACAGTAAGGCATTTAGTACTCACGCGCTGTATACCATCATTTTTGTCTTTGCAGTCGAGTTGCGGTTGCCCCAGATACGGGAGTTTATTCGGGACTAAATAACAGCTACCGTGCTAGCCCACTTATCAATCCCCGTGTCTAGCGAGAGCTTATCCGCAATGTGAAATGATGTACTGATTCAAGCTGACAGTTTCCATCAGTGATGATTGGAGACCATACTATCCATTGACCAAGCACTTCGGTCTTGTCAGATCAAAGTCGTTGCATGCCGACGAAAAACAGTTCATTAGTGACTGGGGGTGTTCAGGAGAGTGAGCAAAAATGCTAAACAGCAAATCACGGATTCGCACATTCCGTGCCTTTGTTTGTGCTCTCAACCGATTCAGGTTGAAAAGTTTACCATCACCTCGAGTGCGTAGGTAAATGCCTTCTGTCCTCGTCCTGAAAGCGTGCTTCAGAAGCAGAGAAAAGAAAATACGTAAAAGCATGGGATCCAGAACACACCCTTGTTTGACCCCTCTGCGAATTTCAAAGGCTTCTTAACTGAAACCGTTAAAGTGGACTGAACCCTTCATGCCTGAGTGGAACGAAATAACGAGCTTGAGCAGTTTTTGGGCAGCCTACAAGATAAGGTATTTTGAAAAGACTCTTTCTGTTGATAATATCGAATGCCTTCGTTAAATCAATAAAAATTGCGTGTTATATACATATGCTGTTCCCGACACTTTTCTTGAAGTTGTCTCAGGTTGCTCTTCCCCAACGGAGTAAACTCTATCAGCTTAAACTTGTAGCTGAATCTGTAAGACTTTAGCAAACAATTTCACTACAACATTCAGAAGGGAAATTCCTCTGTAATTGTTGCAGTCGCCTCAATCTCCCTTATTCTTAAATAGCGTGCTCATTTTCGCGTCTCTTGTGGGACACACTCCTGCCAACACTAAAGAAGCAAATGGTGAAGAGGCTGTAATAATGCCGTTCTGCAGCATTTGGTGAGTACAAGCAGCACAAAAGGCATTCCCAGCTTAAGAAATTACACTATCTATATTGGAATATTCGTTTACCTGACTGTTTATGTAAACACATTGTCTTGTATCTCTATTCTGCATTCAATATTCAACTGGTCTATGAAGATAAATTGTCTTACGGAATTTGTAGACTGTGTTCAAAGTGGAAATTTTCGGCTGATAATTTAATCGACACAACTATTCAAATTTTCTTCTACCGACAGAGATAATACGATAGAAAGCAGGAAGGATAAATATGGTCATCGGCGGAACGCTTCGCTTTCACAAGTCAAACACCATTGGTTGTGGAAGGTGAGCGCCACATGCTTGATGCTTGCACTCGTTTTTGACAAATTACACGCAATGATAATATTGAATGGTAAACTTCGCGCCGACAAGTAGACGCGAAGTGCCCAATATTTGAGGTTTTAGTGCGTTGCTTGGCGGATCTTGGTGTACCAGTAAGCAATGACTAGGCAGAAACCCACATGGGTTAATCTGGAAACACTCTCGTATTTCTATTGAAAATCATGTTTCATAATTAAATTTCAATGGGCTTGAGAGTCTCTGTTGATGCGCATTATCTTGTAGCATGTTTTGGCCCATTTTGTGCACCTTAGTTGCCTGTTTTAGATCATGCTTAACAGCGCATTTATAAAGATGGCTTATACAGTAATGATTTTAACACTCTTCGTTGAAATACTGTTTTCACGGACTGGTTATTAATCATTCGACCATTTGTGTTACTTTGAAGTTGAGCATGAACAGTAACATCTCAAAGTCACCAACACAAGCTCTAGCTATCATCGATCAGGTCGAAAATATGGAGCTTCGTAATTTGCTGAATCATTAAGGCATCACTGCTTATTTGCCATTCATTAAAATTTGTAAACTGTAACCGTTTCCTGAGGGTTCACTACTTATAACCTTACCGTATTCTTCCTTGCTGATTTTACGACGTAAACGAATTTCCTTAAAAACCAATGTTAAGTCAGTGTGGCATCTGCAACTTAGGTTAAAGTATACAGAAGAAGAATTTGGCTTTATTGCAATTTTCAGCAATTACAAAAATTTCACCACAAATGTGAATGAATGACGAACAGGTCCTGACATCCAGTTACAATTTGTCAACTGAACAACGTTTATTGTCCGCCTTGATTGATAACTTCCACATAAGATCCCGTTTATTTCCAAATGCCTAAACCGAACGTGTTTTGAACAAAAGTTTCCCGGTATATCGTAAGTCGTTCAAACATTGGTGTCGCGCAATTAACCTCAGTTGATACGAAAACATGATGCATTTGTACGACAGGTAGCGTTAAAATTTAACGTAAAACGCTTGTAGTAACATGAAGAAATTAATGCAAAGAAATTTGAGTGCAATCGGTTAGAGCGCTCAAATTTCTTTGCATTATGAATAAACGATCGGTGCCAAACATATTCCAATCGATTGATGAAGAAATTAATTTTATGCATGGCCGATTTGACGGGCCCGCCGAAAAATACATCTTCGGTGTCACTGTAACCAAGTCCACGAATGATAACTGGGATAATCGAACGCTTTGGCATCTCACAATCCCTCTTTGTCACCTGCGGTTCTCCTTTTTCGGGATATTTTGATGGCACCGGTCAAGTATGCCGTGGTGATTTAAGGGCCAATGCGTGAGCAAATGCGAATGAATATTTGCTTAATGTATTGCTTCTCTTTAAACCACGGTGTCTATCCTACAAAAGTGTTTTCTCTGATACATCGCATACCTTCCATCTTCAAAAATACGGATGAACGGCCAATACCTAGGTACATTTGCATGCGTTGTTCGTGAGGTAGACACTATCGCTGCACCATGTGCGGATAATCCTTTGTGTACAAGAGCGGATGCCGTTGTTTTCTTTAGTGCAAAGATCACGCAGTTATCAGACAGCGGGCCCTAATCGATTACCTTGTCTAGTCATTCGAAGGCGCTGTGGACTTTGAAATTATCGTATGCATCAAACGTACCTCCATTGTCAACATCGAACAAATCAGACCGACACACGTTTAAACAATATGGCATACATACGAATGCTCACATTCGTCAACAATGAGAAAACGGGTTTCAAGATACCTTATGTTGACCTATAGTTTGACTACCACGAGATACCCGGAGCGCCATCAGATTTAAATTCGTGTCATCGAACTTATATCCTGTTTATATTTTTACCAATGTGTCCTAAATTACTGAAATTTCGTAAGGAGCCGAAATGTAGAATACTTGAAAACTAATCTTTTAATTTGTCCACTGTGTGAATCGGACTTGACTGTTGATTAACCGTGGCGTTCACATTTAAGTTTCACGTTGTTTATTATTATTATTTGCGGGGCCTTCAAATCTGCCGCGCATAAAATTAATTTCTCCACACTTTTAGCCGCTTTTTCGCTAACTTTTAACACAATCTGGGGGCCAAATGCATCATGTTTTGTATCAACTGCAGTCAATTTTGGCGCGCACTGTTTGAACGAATAACTAGATACCGGGAATTGCAGTGAAACTGTTGTCCAAAAAATTTCGATTGCGACATTCGGTAATCAACTGGAGCATGTGTGGAAGGGATCAATCATAAGGGGTCGATGACGAATTGTAACGGGATATCGGGACCTGTTCGTCATGTTTTTTTAATTTGTGGTGAAATTATTTTATTTGCTGAAAATTCGTGTAAACGAGTAAAGCCAATTTCTTCTTCTCCTACAACTTTTCCACTATTTCAAGGCTCACTTAGCTTCTGGAGCTGATGACTGCAAACAGACAGAAACTTGATTGTGTGTAAAAGCAGGTGATGTGGGCACTCCTCAAACTAATCCTTCAATCCTTCTTCTTCTTCATTAGCAATTGATGTTTCTGAAGTCTTGAACCTTCACGGAACCATTCTCTGCATCACCTTTCTTTCGTCAACCGGTTTTTCCAGAGATATCTGCCAAATTGGATAAACACTCTATCATTAAAGTTTAAAGTTTAACCATTTTCGTTTATGTATTTCACGACGTTGGCAACCTCATATTATCCTCAAAGTTAGCCCTTCTGACATCACTTATCCGATTGAAACCAAATCACCGAATTCTATTGATCGGTCTGTTGTATACGCAAATTTCGCCAATAGAATCTGTCAAAACACTACACTAAAAGTTCACGTCTCTCCTACTTAAGTCGTGTGTGGTGTTGTGAGCACATTACACTGGTCTTTATGTACAATTCTTAAATCTGTTAGTTTCCATTTAATATTAGCACATTTGCGTCATTCCGAAATTGCAGATGCAGTTCGTTTTCAATCATTTGGCCTCGATGAATCACTACAAAAGTAATGTAATATTTCTGGAAGAAGATCATTATGTTGTGGAGGATATCCTGCATGTTCAGCGGCTTGTTGAGCAGCATTGGAGGTAAGTGAATCGAATGGGGTGGCTGGGCTGAGCAATTTTTAACAAATACTTTGCATACTGGCTGTTGGCCTCCTTCGGTCGATGTCGACCATGGATGTACATCACAATCGCATGAATGTTTGATCTTCTAAAGCTTTTCGAATGACTAAACAGTCCGATTCGGGAGGAACAATCTCTTCCGCAGCGCTTGCAACGATAGGTAGAACTCGGTTGTAGGGCGTCAGTTGCACGCTGGCGGCGTGATCTGCGGTCAGCAGCCAAGAGCTTATCTGCTCCTCCCCAGCTTGCAAGTTCTTCCCAACTCGTGGGGTCAATGTCAAGAGCTTTAATATCTCTTTTGCAAACGTCTTAGTACCGCAAGTGCCCAATGGTCGTCTTCCTGATTGCAACTCACCATAAAGTAGATCTTTCGGATTACGATCATTTTCCATTCTGTAGACGTGGCTAAGCCACTGCAGGTGGCGCTGCCGTAGTAGGGTGAACACGCTCACTTTTGCATACATTACACCAGTAACGGTGATCTTCCTTACGCCAATTCAGTTTTGATATAATTCGTCGCAACGTTTATTTTCATTGCATCGTTTAATTATATCACGCCTCGTCTTATGTAAGCCCGTATATTTTGGGTAATATTGAAATTTATATTTTTCTTATGTTGATCTCAGCTATGTCTTCCTCAAGCTACTTTCATTCCATTCAGCGCATATCTATTTGCGGTTTTTCGTTTATTTTATGTAGCCCGATTTCAATACATGGTCTTATTGCGCTGGGATCCTATGCAGCATTTAACCCGTCGCTTAGCAATAGCGTAAGTCGTTCGCAAATTAATGATTACTATTGAAAAATAATAATTTTTCTCTTATGTAAAACGCGTATTCCATCACCAGGTTGCGTCAGACAGAACTTACTAGTTAACTCATCTATTACGAAGCCAGCCAAATGTCTGCTTTCTTTTTGTCGTTGACCCATTCCTTTTCACCCTTCTGTGTATTCTTACCTCCTTGGGATATTTCTAATAACTAAAAATAACTTTTCAATATTACTTTGACTTGTCTTCGATTACCCTCAATTAAGGCTGATAAGCGTACTCTCCATATTGCGTTAAATCTAATCTTAATACCAGACGATATAATAATATGCTCTTCATGTATTGCTGAATTTTATTTAAATTAAAAAGGTAAGAAAAATGACAAAAGAGAAAGCGTTTACTCCTACCCTCAACAAGGCGAACTTTCTTCTAGAAGTTCACGTTTCATCAAGTGTTATACGGTGGGCAACGTAAGAGTAAATGCACACACCGAAGTGGTCAATGTTTTGCTGCAAACGTGCAATTGTTCTTGAGGTTTTGTTTGAATTCATTTTGACTCTGGATGTTACACGATTTCAAAAATCCATTGCCAGTGAAGTAACGAGAACTGCCGGAAATAATACAGCGATTTGAATACGACATGCAATAATGACACTAAAAACGAACGGACCCCGAAAACGATATTCGGATCATCACCTCATGCTTCCAAGGTTACCACGGCCGGCGTGGTTTTGGGGATGAGCTCCCAATTCCAAAATGCTCGAATGACGCGCGTCTCATATAACCTATGACAACCAAGTCCAGCTCCTGGCCTGCACGCGTGGTCCGGTCTGTCCCGGCGGAACTGCTTCTACTAATAGGACAATGGGCGAAGGCGGTTGACTGGAGCCTTATAACCAGTTTGCTTCTGGCTGATGGAGCTCGTAAGTCTATGGAGGCTGTCCACTTAAGGGAAGAAAAACCCATATATCAAACCTCCAAGCTGTTTTTATTGTTTTAACGAAGGCATAGGCCTATGTCAGCAGGGAAGGTCTTTTCAAATGCCTGATCTTATAGGCTGACCCCAAGACTGCTCAAACTCGTTATTTTGTTAGACTCTGGCCCTAAAGGCTCAGTCCATTTTAACGGTTGCACTTCAGAAGCCTTTTAAGGTGGCTAACGGCATGTTATTTTCTTCAAAAAATGTGTTTTGAGTTTTTTTCAGAAAATGATACTTTGATGTCTATTTTATCCGGTAGCATAAATTATTTTGTCTAAAAATACTTATCTCTGTGAAAATAAAGAAGTTTTTGAAGGACTAGTTTGAAAGATTTTTTCCTTAGTCACCAGATGCCCCAATAAAACGCCGACTTTCAACCCATGGTTACGGGTAGTTTCGCTACGAAACACTCGCCATGTTTTATACCGACTGAAAGGTCAAGAAACGGCCTTGAACGTAACCTATTCCCCACGTGGAAACTTTCACTCACAAAGGCACAATTGACGCGAAAAATGAGAGCATTTTTCATGCGGAAACGCGTTCTCGTTGACTCACAGCTTCGTCTTTTCATTCCGAGTGATTTGATTGGTCGGCTTGCCGCGTGATCACCCGAAGGCCCCCACCGATGCACATCAAGATCTGGCAACACTATAAAAAGACTCTGACCTTGGGATCGAACCGGGCTGCCGATGCCCATTTATAAGAAGCTTCAGCTGTTGTGAGGACTGCATACGCTGAAACAGGTATCGCTGTCCCGTACTAAAACGGAGTGCTAGAAGTCTGTCTCATTTGACGGCAGCTGGCGTTGTAGACTCAGATGCTCTCACAATGGCATAGCAACTGTGATTGAAATTTACACTGAATTAGTGCTGACTTTGTCGTTTTCAGCAACTTTTGCAAAGGATGCGAAATAGGTCCCAAGATTGATGACCCGGAAACATGAGCCTAACTGCCAAAAAACATTCAATGCATCGGTGCTGCCATGGAGACCCATACTGCGGTGACCCTCTTTGGCCGCTCACTAGAGAAACACCAGCATGCTGAGAGACGGAGATGCCAAATCTCACGCTGCCGCCTGCGCTTCTGCACCCCATGGCGATACTCGTGTTGAAAAAATCGAGTGTGAACCATGTAACAAAAAGAATGGCACTGCATTGAGAAATCTTGCAGAATCGGCCAAAGTAGCACTCAAGCGAATCGGTGGGTGTGGCAAATTGACTGATGAAAAAATTAAAAAAAACACTGACCAACTACTTTGGCAAGACAAGCAAGGAACAATCGGGACAAATGAAGCATGCAGTGGGGCGTCGTACTTCCAACTGCCTCCAAACAGAGGAGCCCCCCATCTGCGCCCCAAAGGCGATGATCATGGGCTTCTTTCAACGCGACCTGGCTGCTAACGTTCCCTCTCGGCCTCACCCCCACCCTCTCCCCCGAGAAATCAGTTTTCAACTGGTCCCCGTGTATAAACGCCTTGCAGAAGTGAGCTTGCTGGAGCGGTGTCCGGGTAGAAAGACACAAAACAGCAACAAGTCTTTCCACTCCATGGGTTGGAGGCAGTGCCCTAAAGAACGGTGGGCATGTCTCCGCACAGTCGACAAAGCTGTTTCAGTTGCCGTTCAACGCTTAAACAAATGGTCCTCTGCCCTGTTGAGTGTTCCGCAAGAACTGGATTTGGCTGCAGGGAACCATGCCGAGGACTTTGCAGTGAAGGCAGATACCAGCAGAATGAGAGATGCCAACAGAAAGAGCAGCCAGCAGGCCAAGCAGCGCCGGAAGGCAATTGACACTATTCGGAGCCATGAGCGCGAGCAAAGACGGGTCATGGGGGCCATTTGTATGACCTAGGCAATTGCTGAAGAACAAAACATTGTCTGATTTTTGTCCCTAGACAAAATGACTTCGTTTATTTTCAGTTTGCAACAGCATATATGGTTTTGTCTCATTATATTGTATAATACACTGTATGTAAAACTTCATACTCATTTTGAATTTCAGTCGCGGTGTGCATTTTGCTTTCGCAAATTTTTGTAGTAAAAGTTAAGATAAAAAGATGAAACAAATTTTCCAGTAAAGCTTTGACAGATATTGAACAACAAGTTATCGTAAGAGATCTCAACTAGCAAAGATGCTCACAACACTGAGTTTGCAAACATTGTTGAGTCAGTGTCAAAATCCCTCTCTGTAGCACGGGAAGTTGTAGGCTGAAGAATTGTACCTTCATTGACCTGCAAAGTGAAACGTACCACACTCAGCATGCTGAACGAATCCAAAATATCGATGTCGTATCTGCCGATAAAAAATAAAATACTGTCACCATGAACAAAGCCAACGCAATCGAAATTGTTGAACTACTGCTTCAAAGCGAATAGCCTTAAACCCGACAAAACGACCCGAAAGCCACATTATTTTTACTTTGAAGAAAGCTAAGATCACAAGGCAACTAAATGTAGAAAAAACATACTAAGCTACCCAACCTGCATGGAAAAATGCCCCATAAATGATCTGACCGGTTGCGGACAAAAGAACTGCTTAGAATCCTGACTCGATTGAAGCATTCAGGTAACTCAGATAAACAATTTCTTCGGAAATTGTAGGTTGTGAAGTTCGAAGTTCGATGTCATCATTCATCCCCAAATTTACTGAGCACGTAAGAAGCACGTTTTATTTTATTGTCTGCCCAAAAGAAAGCTGACCACCTAATAAATTTAGTGATCTTGTTTGAATCTATTTTCGGCACATGGGTTCATGCGATTTTCCTACCGATTTTGTTTAAAATGAAACAGCAAGAACTTCTTGAATCTTACGATTGTGTTTTAGCCTATTAATGGAACGAATCTGTAGTCTATCGTGAGTTGCCGAATGTCTCTATTATAAATGAGTGCTCTTCGTTCGCTCGGTAAACGGGGAATATATTTTTCAGCTTTCTCACATTACTGAATCCACATTCTCGACAAACTTGGAGCTAATTGCAGCCACCTAACAGGATGAGCATTGATATCTACCTGACAGATCTAAACTACTTGTTCCAATGACTATGCTGATTTTGTTTATTTCACATTGGGACAACTATTCCTTCATTTAGTTTATTGAACAGTCCATTTTCAAATCTAGGTCTTCGACATTTGGCGCACATCTATGTTGTTCTACTTTTTACACCTGTTTCCTGAAATTTTTGATGATGAAACCACTCAAGCTCGATGTTGCACCAGTCTTTTACGTAAAAAAAGAAAACTTTTGTGATATATGTCACACGATATGTTGTTGGCACTCATGGATGTTCTGCGCAATCCATCTATAGGCCATCTAACCTTCACGCGGTATTACTTTGATACACCATCGCATGGTTTTGCAATTTCCAGAGTAAAGTGTAGGACTGACAAACAGTGCAAATTAGAGGTGCATTGCTAGAAGCGCTCTGTTTAAGCGTTAAATCGACGTTTTTCTGTATTAATATGAATAGTTATGAGCCCGCACATCATATGCTAGGCGTTCAAGAATAGGTCGTTTGCTTATAATGATTTTTATATAGATCGCGTTTAAATTGGCATTGCTTCCACTAGTTCCTTCATTCATTCTCAAAGCTTCATTGCGCTTGTGCATTCAAAGGTATGCGAGGTTGATTGGCAATCATCGAAGCACAACCTCGGCTTGGGGATATCGCGGGCTATGTGGAATATGTTGTCATCATGCTTGGAGGTCAGTTCCAATTCCATGCTGTTTACTGGTATTTTTTTCCGTTATCCTATCGTTTTAGCAAATCATCATTTGCGTGTATGACCAAGTTCATCATATCTCCAACTAGGTTTTGATAATAAATGTTACTTGTCCGCGTCCCTGTGTGTGCATCCCATGACTATTCTCTTGTTGTTTACACACCATATGTAGCACAAATGTGCCGAATGCACATGATTTATACTGCTGTATTTTGTCTTAACTAGACAACGCTACTACGCTGGCAAGGTTTAGTTACCTTACAGCAGCTTCCTCCCTTGGTAATATCACTTCGAGATCCGGCATCGAGAATTGATGATATACATTTTTACAACAATATACGCAACAAATACGGCCAAAGCGAGTCGAAACCTTATTGTGGCTGTCTTAAACGAAATTACTCTTATAACTGGTCTTTCTAATCGATTTGTGACTGTTTTGACGCAACTCGTTCACGAGAGCCTCATTAGTATGATAGATTATGAGCATTTCTGTGTGAACTTATCTGGTGAGCTTCAAACCTTATATCACCTGAAAAATGGAACAAGCATTGTTCGTCTCTCCGTTATAAATCCTCTTCAGCAATGCGGGAAACGTAACTGCCCTTCAACGTAATAATTTTAGACTTTTTCAGCATCCAGGATCAGCCAGCAAACAATTGGGAGTTTTCATTTTGTTCGTCCTGTACTATTAGATGACAGGGTGGGGTTATTTTCGCGAGAACTTGAAGCGCTCGTTTTCAGAATAGCTTATGAGTTGGATCGATAAGAAATTTATCGCATTATTTTATGTGCGAACACGTGTTAATGTATTTCCTGTTATTCACGCCTCGTGTGGTTTTGCGACTACTGATCAGATTCCAAGACCAAACGATTAAAACCGGCAGCGGAGTTACACACAAGGATCTCTGTTAGGAATGCTTCTTTTTCTCCTATACATAAACGAATTGCCCTATCTCATAGCATGGTTGTGTCTACGGTTGACACCTACCCGAGGCACTTGTTTAAAGGGTGTGATGAGAAATTAGCATGCGGACATGCCCCGTCCTACAAGCTCTCAATTTAACGTATTAATTGCCGGCGCAATTTTCTTACCATGAGTGCTATTTTTCTTATATTCCCTACCTCAATATGCGGTAGACTCTGCGTGCATGGTGGCATTTAAAGTGAAATCGGATTCACATAAGCAAACGAACATCATTCATGCGCCGTACTATTGATACACGTGTTTATAATATTATTTTTACACGTTCTTTCATACCGTATTACTGTGGTGTAACGCGTTCGTTTTCTAACTCTAAATTCTGGAATCCTTCTCTAATATAATAATATATAATATATTGATTTCCATAGATTTTCTGCACCTACGATGATTATAACTGGGATTGGAGCTTACAACATATGGGTCGAACCTGTACACAAAACAAATTTCGCGCTTTAGAATTCTCTCGAGGCACAAGGGTGTATCACCTGGGACAGTGGTGAGTCTCCGAGTCTTTTTATAACACATCGTAAATCCAAACATACATTTTGAACTACCATGGGAACTCTTTCTCTAGATGTCGGTAATTTACCTTCATTTTACGTACCACAATGGGATTCATTTGCAGTTCACTTTGATGCTTTCCTAGTTGCTAACGTCCGATTTATTTGGAAATTTATTCTGTTTATGGATAGAACTATGTTTAATGGTACTGGTGTGTGGTTTGCTATGCTTGTGCGTTGTTAATATATGCAACGATCATGCAAAATATTTGCGAGCTGCAATCCACGCAAGAGACCAGACGGAAAACACACTTCGTTTTTTTATTCATACTCATAGGTTTTAAACCCAGTCTACATGATTGGGGGCTCATGTGATTGAACAGGTTGGTCGTACCAATCTTACCCAACAGTGGCATACAAGCGCAACTTGTTTACCATTCTTCCACTGTTCAAGCGCACGCGGATCCTGATCCTACTATCCCTACCTGATGAGTACAAACAGCACAAAACCGGTCGCGGTGTGTGTGTGTGTGATGGAGATGCATGCAAATGAGCTTTTTTATTCATGGTCATGGGTTTTAAACCCAGTCTACATGACATTGCTCGGCCATAGATGACCTATACGGAATGCTAGAAAAAATGAACTGCCACAGTCCAGTACTATTTTACGTCGGTACCGCCCTTTTCTTTACTCGTTGTTTCTGTTCAGGCCTTGAAGGAACGACGTGCCCGTAAATCTTTATTGGTCTGGTAATGAAAAAGATTGGTACTCGTTCTATTCTGTCACCTATCTTTTCTCATGGGAATGATATAACCAGGATCTAAAAGGTTATCG
Source organism: Atriophallophorus winterbourni (assembly GCA_013407085.1). Taxonomy (NCBI): domain Eukaryota; kingdom Metazoa; phylum Platyhelminthes; class Trematoda; order Plagiorchiida; family Microphallidae; genus Atriophallophorus; species Atriophallophorus winterbourni. Next base: position 4,532 of record JACCGJ010000632.1, on the reverse strand, counting down.
ATGCTTCGAGGCGGGCCAGTAAGGAATTATAAATAATGAGATTTATACAAAACGCTAATGCTAGTTACAATTTCATTTTGCGGTAAGTTCGGTTGCTCGGATTAGCCCTCCCTGTAATCTCTTCCTGAACAGGCTTGTAAATGAGGTCATTGCGCATCTTTATTCACACTTTATCGAGTACTATATTATTCGCAAATTTCGCTCATATCTGAAATTGGGATTATAAATGTGATTCATTACTTCACGTATTTTGAGATTCACTTCATGGTTCGGTAAGGTTTAATGGAATACATAGACTCCTTGAGGTTATGCGACCAACTGCATTTACAAAATCAAATGCCAGGGTTGTGCGGGTGTTTGCATTTGGCAGTAGGGTAAACGAGTATAGGAAATGAGTAGAAAAATAACTCCGCAATCCAAGTGAATATCATTCACTGATTCGGGATTCTACCCTAGTTGAACACGGGATAGATGCGGTTCAAGTGTAGATCTTGATAATGTTGAAGCGATAAGAAGGGGAGTGAAATCTTATAGGGAAAGACTTCATGCCGAGGCAGTTGAATTAACTAAGGGTTGGGCGTGGATGGGGCGGATATCTCAACAATCTGGCGTCCGGTTTTGCAGCGGATAAGGATTAACGAGCACAAAACCTAATGCGCACATGATTACATAAGCAGTATGTCAGCAGACGCTGTTCACACTTGTACACTTAAGAAACAATTTAGGGATGAACTCAGGATTAGTCAAGAAAATGCCATTTAAACCTGGACACTGTTCGTACCGACACCCTTGGTCTGACGAAGCTTTTGTGTTCAGAAGCGAAACGTTACCAAAAAATTTGCTATAACCAATTCATTGCAAACTTTCTTTTCATGATTATGGGCTCCCGATCGGTCTCAACTATTTTCAGATAACTTGCTCAATACATAGACTTGTTTATTTTGTATAACAGCTGTGACTTCGCTGGAGGACCATTACATTGGTGATTGAGTAGGCCAGTCACATTGTTACATATGCTTTCGTTTACCGAGTATTAAGGCTAAGGGGCGAGCCTTCGGAAGTTGAAATAAATTCTTCCAAACGGCATTCTACTATTGAATAAATTTGCGTTCTTTAACTTGTATGAGCAGATTTGGGTGCTGAATAAATCATGCTGTTTTTTGCAATGTCGTTTATTAAAGGTAACTAACTTATAGAAAACTTACGACACTCTATTGTATGCAAACATTGATATCAGCTTTCAGAGACCATTCCCTTTCCACAACAAATTTTCCATACACCCCCGTTCAATCCACATTTTTACAGCGGCGGTCTGCATCACAATGTCAAAAACTGCTCGGTTTACGATCACGCCTCGCGGCTGGTACAATCGCTTAACGGGGCAATTCTAGCTAGTCTATATCCAGAGAAACTGATCTTTGTCCCCTTCAACAACAAACCCTTTCCCAAATTTCCAGCAAACGGGGGTTGGGGAGACGATCGTGACAAGGCTTTGTGCAAGAGTCTGGCTTTTTCCAAATGGGACCAATCGTTGCAAAGTCGATTTCCGCAGCTTGTTACCATTCGGCCAGTGATCCACTGACTGGTAATCCATTGCTTGGTTCTACAATCATCGATCGCATTTGCTCTTGTGATTACCAAGCACTATCGACATTTTTCTGTGATAGTGTTTGTTCATAACTTCGCTCCTTTCCATTGTCCTCTCAGGTATTCTAGAGGAGTTGTTTGACATTTTGAATCCGTTTCCTGCTTTGTCTATTTCCTTTACCAATCCTTGTTTATTTTTGATTCGTTTACCTTAGTTGATAAATAAAGGTTTACATCGGGTATTCGGTTTCCTAAAGTCGTTCCAATCGTTCCAACATCTGGCAATGGAAATAACAGAAATTTGTACCCTTGATGGTTTACGAGATGTGTCGTTAGATTATATCTGTGTGCCAACAACGAAATGTTCTTTTGTGCATAACCCTCATTATAAAACCCGTTGCTTTCTTGTTTATTATTTTTTTTAAATCATCATCACTGACAATTGCGTCACAAAAGCAGCAAGAATCTCATGCCATACCTCCATGACAATTGAATCGCTACAGGCTTTACTTGAAAACACTAACACCTATACATGATTATGCAACGACACATTTGGATTGGACCTCGAATTCCACAGATATTGTTATCGATAAGAGCAACATCAACACGAGAGCTTCTTGCCGCTTTCACTGTCATGCATCATTAAGTAATTTGTTGTCACCACTTCACCTGACGGCAAACGAGTTTATTGAAACACTCATGCCATTAAGCTGCTCATTCCAGTCAGTGGTTTCTCTGAGATTTTCGCCATGCTGGATGCGACGTCACCAGCAGCAGCATTTTGAGAAGTCTGGTTCGGCAGTGTCTATATACTTAATTTTCTCCTTCTCTATATCCGTATTACTTTCGAAAACGCTATCACGGTTAGCATCTCTATGTATGGGGTGGTACCCATTGGAAACTGAAAATTCTTTTCGCTAAAGGTTGCCGTACAACAAACCAATGTATATGCTGCAGAAAAATGTGCATGATAGAATGTTTAATTTCAATGCATTTATCAAATTGAGCAACAAAAACGAAATACAGGAGGATTAAAACCAAAGCAAGAAATTTCGATTTTTAGTTGAAAAACCAACACCTGTCGAAAACGAATTCTTCACGAAACTTACTATTCACGCATATATTGATTAACTGTGCTAGTGAAAACAGATTTCATGCCATACACTAAATCATGCCTTATTAATATACGTACTACGTAGTGGACATGTGGCAAAGAAGTAGAACGAAGTGGACAACATGTTATACCATGTACATTTGCCTTCGAATTTCGGCGAAACAATAAAGGGAAAGGGAAATCGGAATTAGAAAGAAAACTTTCATGTCACTCATTGGCATTATTCGATTAAAATGATAAATGCTTATATCTTAGAAACCTAAACTATCTACCCAGCGGTAACTCAATTACTGGAGAACCAAGCTTACCCTACAAGAGTAAAGAAGTATCAGCACACGCTCGGTGATTCAGCTGTTTAAGTTACCAGTGCAGATGTGTAGTCTATATTGGAACCGCCTTGCGAATTGAAAGCTACAACCAGGCCAGCTCTCTACCTGCAAATATCCTGGTTGTTTTAAGGCGAACTCATTTTAAACTCTTATCATTCTGCCAAGCCGCGATGTTACATAGTCGTGCTTAGGCAATGACTGGGACGACGAATATCATACGAGGAATTCCCGAAGTGATCATTATACTGGCTTTTTTGTTAAAGGAATAAACGGTGCATTGACTACGAATCTGGGACAATAATACAGCGCTAAACTCAATCGGAAATAGTTGTCTCCATGATTGGATCCTGAATGTCGCAAACAGAAAAAGGTAAAGTATCATCATATATGATTTTGTGTGTAAATATGCGAATTCTTCAATAATTGAGAACGATTTGAGCATAAGATGAATGAAGATTGAGCGTATTGGTACCAATATATCGAGGTGGATATTAGACAAACTTTTGTATTGTGAAATTAATAATAGCCTCTTATTAAATGGAACTATGTTAATTGAGAGCTGTCATAACTAGTTTGAAGGAGATCACACGCCTGGATCCTTGCAGCCTGTGGGGTTGGTGTGGCGAAAGATATTGAAATGAATATATGTGGTTTACATTACCATATTACTGGTTGAATTGACAGGTGCACCATAAATATGTTGCCAGCACGATAAGGTTTGAACTTCAAAGCTTCTCTTATGATATTTAAAAATCCAAATTTCCTAGTAATAAAAAACAAAAAATTTCTAGTAATAAAGATGATTTAGCTTCATTACCTGCTATGTACTGGATTCGAGAGACGGTTGTGCAAGGTGATCAACTAGATAATACGAGAGACCGATCTTACTGAGATACAGAACAGAACAACACTGGATGGTTATGAAATGGCCAAGCCCGGACTCGTGACAGTTCACAAGGTCCTAGATCGGACGGGCCGGTGTTTTATAATAGAGAACAGAAAGTGGTGTGGTCGAAGTAGCGGTAAGGACAATGAAGGGCGTAAGGTTGCACATGTCACAGCATGCATCCGCAATGTTCGGATCGGACATTACAGGTCGCACAGAGTCGTGGGTGAGGACGCCTGAGCCAACATTACGATGAAGTATGAAATTTTCATTCAGGTAGAATACTTTGTAGTGTTTGATCTGTTCAGGTTTCACCATTAACAGCTTTTTCCTTCTGATTATTGTACGCAATAAACCGGAACACACTTCTCAACGTAACACGATATTCAAATCACAAGCAATCGCACACGATGGACTTCCCCTAAAACGGAACTCGTCACCGGTGTTTCAATATTTAGAAATTAATGATGGCAAAACGCACAGCTTCACAATTACCATATAGTAACCAATCATTCATAAAAAGTAATAAAAATGTTTATATAAAGTCAGGTGTAGTCCAGTTGAATACTTACCATGAGTCAACACGCAGATTTCGTTAAATCGTTATGCAACAAAT
>JACCGJ010000630.1:65125-112392 GCA_013407085.1 Atriophallophorus winterbourni | reverse complement strand
ATAATAATAATAATAATAATAATAATAATAATAATAATAATAATCATAATAATAATAATAATAATAATAATAATAATAATAATAATAATAATAATAATAATAATAATAATAATAATAATAATAATAATAATAATAATACTAATAATAATAATAATAATAATAATAATAATAATAATAATAATAATAATAATAATAATAATAATAATAATAATAATAATAATAATAGATTCATTTGCTAATTAAATTGACTCGAGAACATGGTATACCACTAGTTAATGTTTTTTTTCTCTCAATCCTTCCCAGGATGAAATGGAAAAGAGTTTAGACAAAAGTTCGCTGATCGCTGAACTGACTTCGCGTCTGCATGAAAACGAGGCGAACTTGCATTCTTTTCGCCAGCAAGTGACCAAGACATTCAAGGTAATTAATTATTCCCAACACTCAGAATATAACGAAATGATGAGAGCCCTTTCGCTATCTGATGGATGCAACACTTTCATAGAACCTAATCAACTCAGAAAACATCCAAGAGCCAAGTTTATTTGTGACTATTTATCCGTGCCAAACCCATCGAAATATTCACAAAGTTGATCACGACGGTTTGTATTACACAATCCGCTCAATTAGTCCAAACCACCGACGATTTCCCTCGGGCCGGTTTGATTATTATTGATTGACATGCTTACTAAGTTGCTTTCGTGTACATTACAAGGCACGGTCTCTGGATTCGCTTTGCTATTTTTGACCATTTCGAGCATGTTATTCGGATATTCGCCGACCATGTGTAGTTGTTGTTGGACGTTTCGTCATCAAGCGAGATGACATCATCAGCAAAACTGCTTTTGAAGTGACTTGTAATTGGTATGCATTAGTGTTCAGTATAAAAACCAACAAATATCAATTACAAGTCACTTAGAAAGAAGTTTTGCTTATGATGTGATCCAGCTTGATGATTAAACGTCCACAAACAACTACACAAGCTCGGCGAACAACATCCATTTCCAGCGTCACGAATATTCTTCTTTATTGCTGAAATCGGACATCCTAAATTTGGTTTGCAAAGATACTGATCGAAGTTTGTTTTCTTCATTACATTCTTCGCTAAAAAGCAAGCTGAAATCATTAACAACAACTTCGCAGTAAATTAAAACCATTGATAGAAGAGTGTTTTTGCCACAACTATTTCTTCACATTAGCATTGAGGAACAATGCTTTCATCTAACCGTAAGCAGAAAAGCCCGACAGTTTGATACTGGTCGCAGTCCAAACTGACACCAATTGAATCTTTCGGGCTGCTTTTCGAACGTCAGATGTTACTTATTTTCAGAAGTTGACGTGTGAGTGTTTGTTCAATCACCATGCCACTTAATTCTACAATCGCAGCCAGTCTGTTGCTCTTTCCAGCCGCAATCGTAGGATTACTGCAATGTGGTTTTGTGCTCACATCCTCTGTTAAACACAATTTAGATTTGTTGAGAAATCGGTTACATTTTCCTTGTTTAAAGGTTGAACGCAAACAACTGGTGTCCTAAGTCCTATTGTTGTTCACCTGTCTATCGAATACCGTCGGCTGATGAAAACTCAAATAGAATTATTGGTTGATCACTGGCCTACTTGAATGTTTTAAACACCAGCAAAATTACCAACTCACAGTGTCTGGTGTACAGGTTGAGTCTGGCCATTTCGACCACGTTCTTTTGACATTGCTGCATACCATGTAAGCTTGCACGTTGGAACTTGTAGGTTGTATGGGTCATACCTGCATGTCCGATAAATACTGCGTTTCATTTCAGATTCATTGTAGAGTAGTACTTCGAGTCACCCTTCAAATTGTCTCTATTGTACGCTTGATTTTCTACTCGCCACACTGGCATAAGGCTTATTCGGCATGTACATCATTGCTAATGATGTGACTGTAAGTTGATATTTTCTCTAAATAGTATTCCTGTGTTTTATGAGAAATGTATACAAGTTGTGCATTTGGCTCAGATCAACTTGGTTCATTGATCATCCTGCTGTTGGCTCTGCTACTCCTTACTTGACAGCGACCTCAAGCGAGAGCTTCCTTACACCGTGACCAATTTCAAAGCTTTTAGCACCTCTCACTAATTGGTGCCATTGATGCATAAGCGGTAATGGAGTGTAGGGACGCGAATACCACACAATGTATGATAAATTGTTGGCCACAAAAACCCGACACAAATCGATGCATCTATATGTGCTCAATTCCTCAGGGTTTGAATCATGTTTATATCAAATTAGAGACGGAGCACATATTGCCTCACGTTGCTGCTACTACGTTGTACTTTGAACGGAAACCTTCAACTTACAGTAGTTTAACACTAGCAATGCTAATTCAGATGCGTGCTTCCATTTCCCCTTGACAGGCTGTAGAAGATCGGCTGGATAAACTCGATGAATTGTTCGAGAGTGAAAAGAACTCATTCGACTCCATTCGCGAAGAAGTCCGCAGCGGGTTCTCAACCACGCACGATACTATCGTGGATGTGAAGTCGTTGCTAGAAGATAAACTTCGAGTCACCGAGGAGAATTTGCAGCTGGAAATGGCACAGCTGCGAAACATGATCGTGCTCAGCTGAACGTTATATATTCACTCTTCAGATAAGATTAGAATCAGTGTTACATATCCTTTTGATTGGTTTTCAATCAATATCTTCAGATTTCTTTCCAGAATAACGTTATCTTTGTATTTATCAATATTTTCACAGAAAATATTCATCTGTGTTCTTAGTGAGTTTTTTCCAATCACCTTTGCCATTTTTTGAAACTTTCACAGAGTTCACATATTTTTCCATTTTCATCCAACTATCTCACCTTCAGTGTTGTGGTTATATTGATTTTGTCTTGTAGATAAGTCAAAAATTAATCTAGAATACATAGTGTTCCTTTTTGACGATTTAGGGTTCGATCATGATTCTTTTCCGATAAATTGATGTGTTAAACCGCTTTTGACTAGATTCTTATCGCAACATTATTCACATTTTCCAGCATTTAACATCGAAAAAGATGCGATCTATCTTATCAACACGACCGTTTTTATGCTACACAGCAAGCCGGAAGGTCGCTTGTGTAATGGTCCTACAAGATAAGCAATCTCACGTATAAATAATTTTGATGCGTGTTACCGGAGTATACGCTTTACGTGTTGATATCCTACGACTAGTTTCTTCTAGATTTATGTACCAGATTCTCTATCAGTCGTTTCGACATTTTTATCTGCCGCAATTTATCTCTGACCATGTTAAAAGCAGTTCTCCGTGGCCCTTTTATCATAAAAGAACATTGTTAAGCATCTGTGTTGCCAATTATTGCAAGACAAAACACAATAATATGATTATCGATTTGTTGAGATATTGTTTGATTGATCGACCGTTGCTAGTCGTATTGCGACTGGAATTCGGGAGATTCATAGATGGATTCTTCGAACTGATCAACGTCATCTTCGGCTGTGGGAAACAACGTGAAGTATAAGCGATTGTGAGATTAAAAACAAGGGATTTAGAATGAGACAGTGTAACTTTGATTCATATTTGTCACTGCTATAGTTTGTTTAATAGCTCGATTAGACTATCCAATGGATTTTCTCCTATACTCAAACCACATAGTATAACGGTCGCTTTGTAGGTGATGAGTTATGAGATTTTAGCCTGGATCGATGAAGGGCTTCTCAGGTAATATCTGGTCCGAGAGTATTCATCAAGCTGTAGCCGAATTAAAGTTACACACGCGTGTTTCTATTAAAAGGTTCGTGGTTGAAGCTACGATGCAGAACAAAAGTAGAATAATGAACAAATAATCTTTTACAAAATAAATGTACCACTGATATACAAGTAGCGCTTGTATGCCACTGTTAGCGACGTCAGGTTTGTCGCTATGAAATATTTCAACACACACTACATTTTGAACACATAAGGTTCCTATTATTAAAACGTATTTCATGCAAACAATAAACCTACGTAAGCGTAGTAAGCATCCTTTTCAGAAGCATAGTAGGAGATTTATAGCTCCAACTTCAGATATTGGCCTCTGACGTTTCGTCGTAAAATGAGATGACATCATTAGAAAAAACTTCGTTGTTGTGTGTGTTGTTATTAGATTTCTATGGGACGAATTCATAAATATTTAATTTACATGTTGCTTGATAGATCAAAGGCATTCGGAGATGTTCGTTAATTGAAGTTGATGTGAATCGATCTTCCAGAGATCTTCGCACGTTATTTGCTCTCTTTAATAAGTAGTTTTGTGCAGTTCCGAGAAAACTGTTGTCAGTATTCCAACCGGTTCTTATCTAGTCTCCGTCTGAAATCTTAGAACCAATATTTGATTGCTCTTCTATAACAATTTCTTTCTGGGTATTCTTTAAATGAATGTGTTCAGTTGACGTTATTTTATGCTCAAATGGCGACACAACCAGATGTCAACAAGATCCTGTAAGTCGATTGAAGCCGATCAGTAATACATATCCCTGAAAAGCCGTTTCTTGGTGATGTTTTGGTATTGGCACAGAAGTTGTATCAAACCAACGGACTATGTTTAGGTTTACGTTGTAATTAATTGACAAAATACAAGTTATTCAGCAATTTCTTGAGCATGGTAGACAATAAACCTTGTAAAATATACAGACGCGATCACGATCGGTTAACACGTTGGCCTGCATGTTATATAAAAACTGGTAAGCTTATGATTTTGTTCAGAAGCGGTGAAGTACGCGTCTAAGTTAGTTAACGGCGTGAATACTTTTGGTCGTGCACCTTAATAATTATTCATCGTTCTATACACGATAGAGGTTTTCCCCGTTGAATACCAATCACCTTATCTACGATGCAAACGTGGATGTGAACGCATAACTTTCACCGAGTTTTCAACCTGTCTGGCTCTTTGGAATAGATGTTTCCCTCAATCTATCGGTTCGAAAGTACCAGAGATGAAAATGCAAATGAATCGTAATTAATTGTTGTCAAAGTTATTTCATGCAGTGAATGTGATAACGAAGATGGGCAAACTCGCTGTGACACAAAACTAGACAAAAGTCAGTAACCTATATTCAGTCTGTCACAAGTAAACAGTCTCACAGCATATCAAAAGTTTTGCAGAGCAGTTTGCTTGGAACATCAAGGAGATAATCGCGAAAAGATAATCGGTATAAACGTAAGGCAATTAAAGCTCATCAATCAACACCAAATTAAATAAGACAACATGTCCACCTGTTTGCAACGTAGTGGCCAGTTGGGTGTGGATTCACCTTACCCAACAGATGTGCTGCGTACGTAGAGATAGAGGTCACATTAAAACTCAAAAACCGCAATTCCGAATCATTTCGAAAGATGATTTATGAATGATCTGATATCGCAAATTCCACTTTCAAATATGTAAACTCAGTGATCGCAAACATTTCAAGTTCGTCCTAAAATTTTGTTTGCTTATTCTAGGTTTATAACGCATGCGGCAATGCGAGTTCCATCATCCATATTGTGCTTACTGTGTGATTCAGTATGTAAACACAGTGGGTCTCTGTATGAGCCCTTTAAATAGTGAAATCACAGTGAAACGTTTTCTGCTAAAGTGAGGCCATCGCAGGACAATAAGACTGTTCGTTCACACTTACTACATCGCTAATACCCCTAAGGATATTCCTTTGTTTAAAATATCATTGCGGCTAACACTGAACATCGGAAGCTAAATATTGAGACAGTTTTTTAAATCACGTGTTTAAAGAGGTCCATTGAAATTGGTCTCATAACCAGAATTCAGAAATACGTGATTACCATATTTATGGCGAAAACTAATATTCATACTAAACACCAAAACTTTCCAGTCATATAGTTTTTGTCTGTTACACAAGACGCAATTAGTGCTCGGAATTAAATCGGTATTAGTCAAAGGTGTCCAGTGCGTTGTGCGCTATTTTCCGTGCCGAATGTCCGTGACCTGATGGATTATATGTGAAACCGAACAAAGCCGTCAAAATAAACCGCTCAACTACGGAATCACAAAGGTACATTCAGGTTTCACTGAAAATTGAGGTTAAGTTCGCAAGATGTGAAATTTCCTCACAAGAAGGGCTGATGAGAAATGAGAAAGGAATGCACTAATGGTTGGTTATGATGAATAATTTGCTGATGTTTCACAGAGTTTGCCTCGCAATGAGAGAGAATAGAAATCCAGGGCCTGTGAGAACAATTTACCCCGTTTTCCGCATCATGATTCGCAGATGACTGGGTGTATGCATACGTACAGAGGTACGTAGATGATTATCGAATGATAACCAAGGGAGGAGAGATTGTTTGACGTTCATAACATATCACAAGACATCTTTGACCGTTGTTAATCAAATAATTGCGGTTCATCCGCGCATGAGCACTCGAAATCATTCAAAGTTAAAACTACCTACTTAGTGAATGATGCACAAGAAATCCATTGTGACATCCTTTCATATAGCGAAATAATGTTAGATATGACTTTTGCTAAATTTAAAGGAGTGCGAACGAATTTCGAATTATTGAAATAGCACACCAATGGCTCTTATGGCGATTATATATCAATTGTATACTGCCAAATAACTAAATTGAATGATGTATTGAACAATTAATATATTGTGGCGCTCAAATCACATTCACACACTACAACCGCTCTTGGCACCATCACGTGCGGACTTTAGGATCTGATTCAATTATCCTTGAAACAGTGGTGAAGTGGTTAGCAAAGGTATGCTTGATTGACACTGTGAAATAGGTTCCTTACAAAGAATCACGATGTTCAAATAGAGAATCACAAAATTATTCCTGGCCAAGCAGTCTTAAGTGAAGGGAAGTTATCACCACAATATATTAGTCTTTTATGAGCACCTCGAGCGCTGGGAAAGGTATCGATATGAAATTCTATATTTGAACATATTTTTCTGTAAAAACTAACATTTAAAAATGTCATTCAAGCATACCTTTGTTAACCACTTTACCACTGTTTCAAGGCTCACTGAACTTGATCTTACTGTCTCCACTTGATGACGGCAAACAGCCAGAAACCGGTAGTGGTGTGTAAGGGATGGGAATGTGAGAACTAAAACATATTGTTTGTGTATAAAAGCCTTGAGTGCTTGTCCGAGAATCACTTTGTGATTCTGTGTTTGAACATCGTGGTTCTTTGTAAGAACTCTATTTAAAAGTGTCATTCAAACATAGCTTCAATAACTAATTATTGCACATTAATCAAGGCAGATCCATAACAAATATCACCAAATATCGTCAAATGCAAATTGAAGCGGTCGAATCAATCATTCGCCACTTGAAGAAGCGATTTATATCTCATCAGTAAATCTGTTCACTTTTGAAGTTTAGATAGCCAGTCAGATATACGTGAATATCAGAAAGCATTTTGAGAATCCTCTTGCTGATAAGCATCGAAATTCAACCGACAGGTCAACCTAATCCAATAGACGAGCACACTTAATGGATACGAGTGTGCCAAACAAAAAAACAATGAAAGTTTATCATTCACCAACGATTAAGCTTTTACTGAATAGACCGGAGATAATTCTTACTTGATGTAGGATCAACTTGTTCCATTGGGCACCCAGCGTTTTCTGCATCGAATATATGTTCCCCTTCCTCGTAGGGGATTGTATACATCATGTAAAAGTTGCACATCTCGTCCGTCCTTTTGTGTCTAAAACGAAATCAATCAGCACAGCGTAATACTGGCAAAGTTTAAAGTAACCCTTGAAATGTATAGCCTAATTATTTTAGCTACTTGGATTAAAATTAGTTTCGACAGAAAGATTTCAAATTCGAGTTGAAAGACCTGCACGATGTAAGGAAAAACCGATTTTGTCCACGACTTATGACATAGAGTAGCAGTTTCAAAGTTTCAGGCAATATCAGAGAACAGTATTTAAAAAAGTAATGTGTTGCTCACATCCCCATCCCTTATTTAAAAAAGTAATTGAAAGCAGAAATCCGCATGGAATATTAATGAAAAAAGTAGCAGACGTGTGTTTACCGTGCCTTTCGAGATTCAATGGCAATAAACAAAATCAGCTTGTGGTGCGATTCATCATTGGAGTTCATTGATGCTCTTTAATTAATCTCAAGTAGTTTACACACCTAAGCTCAAAATGCAAAACACCAAAAAATAGAGATGTGAGAAGCTCAAATGTATTGCATTCAAGATTCCAATGAATCACCAGTGACTTACACTGATCTGTTTCAAGCAGATAAAAGATTAGTACACAAAATATTACGCTGGAATTTTAGGTTGTTTCTCGACGGTGCGTTTGATTTGGGATTAGTCTTATTTTACAAAGGCACTGCGAGGAAACCTCGAACAGGCGACACAGCTTAACAGTCTCATACGTTACTACTGCATCTAAGGAGCCGATAATGGTGTGGGCTACACCAGATAAAGATCTTAGTGTCTGGGTAGCAGGAATTATTGAAAGCATTCTACGTGCGAAGTCGACTAGAAATATGCGCGTAGTGCACTGGGCATAATCAGACGCATTTGCATGCGTCGCCTGGGTGTCTCAGTAACCAAACATTCTTACTGTTTTAGATTACACAGCACCACCTAGAGAATCATGGTTAGAGAAGAACATAGCGCTACTACATTGATGATTTATCATTAAGCGAGAAAAAGGTTACAAGATTGGAAAATCTAACCATTGAGCAGTAACTGTACCGGCATGGATTAATCACCCTCGTGCGTAAGGACGGTCATGGTAACATTAACCTAACCTATTGTATGTGGAAGCTCACCCATTTGGGCATCTATTTAATGTTGATCCCACTTTTATAACACTATTTTTACGCTTAACCTCAAAATATTAATATTATTATTATTATTAATATTAATTCCATGTCTCATTTCTCTTCTCTCTACCATCGGAAATTGTCATCACCGAGTAAACCTATTTTTAATCAAAATTCGGAAGTTTTGTTATGAATTACCTTTATGTTGACACCTGTTTATTAACAACCCTCATAGCGAATGTGACATACAAATCTCCCTGAAACAAAGCATTTCCGTCCCACACATAGGCGATATTAAACTACTCCTCAACCCGAACCACCTAATTCGAAATTCGAAACCCATTTTTTAAATTTATATGTATACCTTGTGGTATTGAAATAGTATTTGGTGTTTAGCATTAGTTTTGACTCTTAGCTATAAAATTTACTGTATTAAGCAACCCATACAAGCTTCGTATTTTATGTTCAACAGCGTACCTTCGTATTCTGTGGAGCAACCCCTGAGAAGTAGTTGAAAGTCGATCATATGCCATGTATTGATGGCGTAATACTTTTGCTATCCAAAAACATATTCAGAAGCAGCAGTAAAGTCTTCAAAGTGTATCGTTTTAATATACGCAGTATGAATAGTAGGATCGGATACTCCTGTTTTATTTAATGCCATATATAACTGACGTAGGACGTGTACTCCGTCACCGCATTGCATCACTTTCCACATTGCGATTGCGATTGCATATAACTCAACTAAATCTTTATCAAGTAATAGATTACTGAACGTAATCTTTGTGATCCTATGAATGTGATTCTATGGTTAAATATTAATACGTTATCAAAGTAATAAGTAATCAAGTTTTTACAAATAATTACTGATAATGATAAACAAGCGAATGCCCGATGTTGTTTGTGCTAGCCACGTCGTTAACTATTAAATAAAATAATTTTAATTTAGTTAACGGGTCTACTAGTTATTTATTTACAGTGTATGCGGAGCCGACAATTTTTTCAGGAACAATAACAATATTTATTACACGGTCAAGGTTATGTCTACATATTGCATTCGACAGGTTCAAGCCTTGGGCAAATATATATGAAGCAGAAAAAGATTATTTTAGATGAATCGAACTCATTTACCATTGTGATGTGCACAAAAAACACGAAATTGTAGTTGTTGTTTGTTTTCATTCAGACAGAACATCACCGCAAATCTTTTCGGTTCGCTGGGTGCATTATCATTTTCAACATCACGTGTATTTCGAAAAGCGTTTGAACTAGTCGCACACATCTAGTGGGGCTATCATGCATAGTTGAATGACCTTGGATATCACATTGCAATTGGGAACAACACGCAAATCATCCGGTAGATGGTGATAATATTTACCAATGTAATACTTACCCCATGTGAATAGTTCTATTCTCGTTGTTTACCATTTTACAGCGTGCTTCCTGAAATCGCGTGATTTTTGCATGGAAATTAACTTGGACTTACCAGCATATCCAGTGGTTTGACCACAAGCGTTTTATTTTTCACCGGATAATAAGTCTAAAACCATTGATTACAGAACATGTTAAAACTAACCTGTTCTTCTTGGGGCGATTTAGCGCCGATTAAATATTTCTGCCCGTCATGGTTTACGTAAGCATCGTTCAATACACCTTTCAGAGAATAAAATATGAGCTTGTTTTAACATTTGTTTTAGAGTTGCCCGATGTTTCCGGTAATTTATTATTTCACGGGTTGGAAATTTATCGTTATTAGGCATCAACGTACACTCAGCGGATTGAAATGCTCACATTCCCCGCACTTACACACCACAACGAGTTTCCCGCTGTTTGCCGTCATCAGGTGCAGACAGTAAGATCTGGTTCAGTGCGTCTTAAAATGACACGCTGTTAGAACGGTAGTAAATCTGTAAAGCGACTTTAACGTATAACGTCTGTTACTAGGTGAAGACAGCAAATAGTTATAAATCACGTGTGAAATGTAAGTGCGAGATATGTGAGTAACACAAGGCCTCAGCAAAGAATATATTCTATTAATCGATGAGGTTGAGAATAATCACAGCGTCATAGAAGCTAGGCATACTCAACGATTGTGCTAATGCTCAGTCATGCAAATCGAATGAAAGTATTGATGGCCTCTAAATTACTGTAAAATTTCAAGTTCGATGATCTTGGGAGAAAATAGATAGGGACAAGCTCGTCATCGATTGTATGCGACGAAAAACTGAGCCAGACAAAAAATCCTGCTGTTTTTATTGCAAAAGAAAAGCAAAAAATTGAAGGATCTAACACAAAAATCAAACGTGCATTTGATCTAGAAAATCGTTATTTTGTGGAACGTGTTTGAACGCAAACGGAACCAGACAAGGCTGTTTTGTTGACACGAGCAAATTTTGTCCTCAAAATAGCTGGAATGGATAGTTTTGAGGACATGTCGATCGATCGCACACCCACGCAATTTGTGGGAGATGCATCCATCCACCGCAGACTTACCGTGATTATGCGCATGAACGCGGAAAGCAATGGGATGTAGGTCAATTTCTCCGGTATACCGACACGAAATGCGAATATCAGCTGAAAAATGCATGTATATATCACAGGTTGCGCTAAACGTAACGAAAGCAAACTAGCAACATGATAAAGCACCTATCTCATTCGGAACGTGTACGAAATTCGTGTTGTCCCGTACACTGAGCAAAACATTTCGCTACTTGAAATTGATGGCAAAATGTGAGATAGGTTTTAGTCAATTAGTATGAGAAATATATCGATCGGAATACTACAGAAGAAATGTAATTTTAGTCTTGGGCATCCATTCGATGAAGTTTCAAAATCAATTAGGCTTTGCGTAATCAAACTTAAAAAGGTTATTCTTAGTTGATTGCACGGTTGCGGCGAACAAAAAATATGATAAGAGGTATATTCCTTTAAATATTGATTGAAACGTACATTTAACGCGCAGTAAGAGTGTCCTAAATTTAAAATGGACACTAACCCTCAAAAATGGTCCAGTGAATTTTGTTTCCAGAGAGTGTAATACAAGCTATGTGGTGAAGATGATTAAACAGGACGTGATACGACGCCTGAGCTTCAAAGCCACAAGTTGCTGTAGAGATGCAAATTTACATGATTCCAGCTTTACTCCCATCAATCATATGTGTGTCTACATTAATCTTCTATAGCTGCAATGGTTCTCATTTATTACTCCTCGTAGACCTAGCTATGGTGCTACCTTTGATATAAGCGCATTGCAAATGAATGACATGATTGTATTACTTTCGGGTTCACCGTTTTTGATTCCACAATGTAGGCAGATCATTTTACAGCTGTTTAGTATGACTAGTTATAATGCCGAGGCCTTTTCAACATGTTTGTGTACTTCGGGCAATACACAGAGGTAGGAGCATTGCTTTTTCCTCAACGATAAGTGCACGTTTTTATGTTCAATTTATTTGGGAGTGATTGTTGACAGTGTTGAATATTTAAAATGTTAACGTTAAATGAATATCCACATCGAGTTTCAATTTATCAAATGAGAGTTTCTTGTAAGAAATATGATAAAAATCAGTGTGACGAACAGATGTCTCAATAGCCACTTGGACATTTACTCAAATCTGATTGCGTAAGCCCGATTTATGAATTTTGCGGTGGCTCAGTAGCCTATTAAAGCTTAATTATATCCAGCATTCCGTGAATTACTGGATGATTTAATAAACCAACATTCCGTGAGCTATTACGTTGATACAAATAAAGGAAACCATTTACAATATAGAAAAATTATTATGAATTAATTTTAAGCATTTGGATTAGACTAACACGACATCTTGGAAACTGGTCTATGGTAGAACTGTTTATTTATCATCTTTGACCTCCCTACATATTTTGACCTTAATTGCTCTGTGCAGATCGTCCCATGCCAGTTTCTTGAGTTAAATAACAATCATTTTTCGCGCCTATAAAAACGATGAGTAGTTCGAATTCGTACGTTCAACTAATAACTCAGTTTAAACCAGCCTACTTCCGATACCAGCAACAATACGAGGAGCGAATTCGCTTACTTGTTTTCATGGGAGGAACATCCTCGTCCGACGCAAACACGTAAATGCCCGCCAAATTGTCAGTTCTATAAGGGCAAATCACGTGAATAAATCAGCACTTACGGCTCGTCTTGCATTCTAAGCTGCCAGCCACTGTTATCCGCCTGATTCGCTACAGAAATTGAAATATTAGCAGCATAATTTTTACAAACTTACGCAACTCCCGAAATCCGGAAGCATCCTTGTAATGAACTTGGAGAATTAGATATGGGAGCTCGCTTTTTATCAAGGGGAAGGACGTATCTAGGAAAATATGAGATCCGTATGACAATCAATTGATAGAATTGAATAATAATAATAATAATAATAATAATAATAATAATAATAATAATAATAATAATAATAATAATAATAATAATAATAATAATAATAATAATAATAATAATAATAATAATAATAATAATAATAATAATAATAATAATAATAATAATAATAATAATAATAATAATAATAATAATAATAATAATAATAATAATAATAATTATAATAATAATAATAATAATAATAATAATAATAATAATAATAATAATAATAATAATAATAATAATAATAATAATAATAATAATAATAATAATAATAATAATATTGAATAGGTGCTTGTTTCTAAAGCAAAACAGACTTGCGACGTTTCGCAACGAGAAACACTTCATCGCAAGCTCACCTTCAGGAATGGAAAACTCCTTTGCTTTCATTGCCCAAGAGAAAATAATCTTTTGCTTTCCCACACACGTTGGTTGGCTCATGGCGCACTCCCTGGGTAAATGAGCACAACGGCATTTAATGAATCTCACACTATGGTACTAAATGAACCAGGAATAATGTTTGCAATTGAGGCAAGATAGAACAGAGACTTTTTGATAAAACAACTCTACCTTATAGTAAATGTTTATGATCAGCTTGGAACTTAGCGCACTCTCCTGTTCAGTCGCTGAGCGCACCTGTATCAATTAGCTGAACAACATGGTCCGAAAATACACATGCGCAAAATATGCGAACATCACCAGCTAGCTGTAAACTCGAACAAAAGCATGGACTTGACCTCGTTTCACTCAAGAATCCAAGCTTATCAAACCAAGACTCAGGGTGCGTTCTGCGAAGGTTGGGCCTCAGGTCATGAGGCGGTAAACACCATATAGAATCGAGTTTTGATTTTGAAGCCGCTGTAAAATAAGGTATGTGCAACGAAACAGTGACTGATTCCTAGCTATGCGTCAAATTTCGCTAGGTACACAACAACACTTACAATCCGTTTTTATTCATGCAAAAGAGAAACAGTGCTTTAGTTGATTTTTCCTGCGTAATACACGCGTGTGGTTTACATTGTAACGAACAACAACGACCAAGACACCCGGTGAAATGGTTTCCAATGAATCATGTTAGTGGTGACTTTCTATCTAGGGTTGTTACTTCCGCATCGGATTTCGTAACCATACAAACCGGTAGGCGATGATAATCAGAATAGAACTTCAAAACACTTAAAATTCAAAAATGCGCGTTTGCATGCATTTCCATCACATACACCCCACGACCCGGCTACACGTTTTAGCTGATAGAATTTACTCGGAGTCTCAATGTGGCTTCCGCAAAAGAAGATCAACCGTTGGCATGATCTTCTCCCTGAGATAACTTCAAGAAAATTGTTGGGAACAGCGTATGCCATTATACGTTGTTTTTATTGATTGAACGAAGGAATTCGATTACGTCAGCAGACGTTTATAAAAGATATATGAAAGCTCCTTGCATTGACCCCGCAAGTTGGGAAGAACTTGCTCTTGACCTTTCATATTAGAAGCATTGTGTAAAGCGTCGTCTGCAAGCTGGAGAGGAGAAGATACAGCTATTGGCTGCTGAACGCATATCACGCCACCGGCGCGCAACTGACGCCCAATCACCGAGTTCTGCCTATCGTTGCAAGCGCTGTGGGAGAGATTGTTCCTCCCGAATCGAACTGTTTAGTCATTCGAAATGCTGCAGAACATGAAAATTCATGCGGTTGTGATGTACATCCATGTTTGACAACGGTCGAAGGATGCCAACAACAACACACTGCGACAGGATTCTTGCTGTTTGTGCTTGAAACAATGGAGGAATGGGAAACAAGTTGAGCTTGTATGCCACTGTTGGATAAGGCTAGTACGACCAACCTGTTTAATCACATTTTCAAACACATGTATTCAATCGCAACTTGTTTACCATTCCTCCAGTGTCTCAAGCGTATGCGGATCCTGATCGTACTGTCCCTACCTGATGAGCGAAAACAGCAGGAAACTGGTCGTGAGGTGTATGTGATGGAAATGCATGAAAATGAGCATTTTGTTCATGGTTATGTGTTTGTCTGCAACACACGTAGAACAACTAAGTCTTAAGGCCGAGCCACATCAACTTCTTTTTGAAATTACAAGGCTTTCAGCCACAAATGTAATGGTTGATAAGTTTCTCGAACATTGTCGCGCTATAATGCAAAGGGGATTTGAGCATCAAAACACATTAATATTTTGAGATTTTCCGGTCGCAACGTTTACATTAAAACGTTTGCAGAATCACTTCAATGCACAATTCGGAAAAAGATTCATTTAGAACATAATTATTACTTATTCGGTTAGCAATCATTCGTGATTAAGCTTTTCATATTTTCCTAACAAGTAAGGATGCATTAAAATATATGACTTGAAGCTTCGAGAATGCAGTCACAATTTCACTCAGGAATCGCAATTGTCGCAACAAGCATTAGAGCACTAGCCATTCATTCTGGAGGCAGGCAGTGACAGAAATTCATGCTTAAACAACTGATAAAATCTTGAAGATTTTAGTCGCGAACACGTTGCATGGGAGGTGAGCAAAATATCGGTGTCCTTAAAATAGTTCACTCACCAAACTTCTTCGCTCGAACCAGGCTGTTCACATGAGAACAAGAGCATGTGATGCGTGACCTCGGTGTATATTGGTTTGAAGTGAGCTGCACGAGAGCAAATGAAATTCGGATGTGAATCAATAGTCCCTACACGTTCACAAAACAGTATTGATAATTTGTCGAGCGGGATATCATATCATTTGCCGGAAATAGTTTCGATCATCAAAATGCATGAGTAATTATCTTCTATTACAAATGCAGCAATGATCCAAAAGAATGATCTTATCATTTGTCTAGAATAAACATGTTAGACTCAATGCAGCTACAGCTCAGTCCATGCAATACCTCCAATAATTCTGGAAATGATGGGCTTTTTAGAAACGTTAATAGCTTACAAGTTGTGCTTGTCTGTCGCTGTTGGTACGGCCAACCTGTTCAATCTCATCTGCCCAACACATAGATAAATTACATACATACATAATAGATTACAACCTAACAGCTGTGGGGCATGAAACCATCATGCGCCTGTGATGTACATCCATGGTCGACATCGTACGAAGGAGGCCAACAACAACAATAAATTCCATAGAAATATTTCCTATTTTCATAACCGAGGCCCCACTATTTCCAACCGCAAATCTATTTCGCAGTTAATGTTCGAAAACAGGCCCTTTTCACATACGGAACATTGGATAGTTGTTGCGCTGCTCATATTTTCACTGCAGGAACACTTGAGCTCCAAAGTTATTGCGTTTAACGGCTTGTTGGTGAAATTTTAGGAATAATTTCGAACGTGAACTCAGTGGTAATTAATCGAACGTTGTGTTTTATATGAAAAATACGGCCGAGACGCGTGAGTCAATATCAGCACAATCATATTCTCAGTATACAATTTAGTTAATCAAACTGATCAAACTCACTTAGGTATTGTTCCGGCCGTTTCAATCTCTCGGCATAACACAAATACGCATCATCCTGTATGATGCCAGATGATATAGGACGAATAGAATTACTTACATGATCGGCGCTTACATTTGGCATACGAAGTTCGTGAATATATGCAGCATGAGTGAACCGGAATAGCCCACCCAAGAACAAGAATAAAACCGAAGCAAGATGCATCGTAACGATTCTAATTGAGAAGACTTATTGATTATTTATAGTGCTCGTAGCTTTCATTTGATTGGCTTATGCTTTCAGGACAATTCAAAATGAAGATAAATTCGGACGCACGTTATCCAAAGTGATGATTGGTGCGTAACCAGTTTGTTAAAATTCTGCATTCTATTGGACAAAATTCGGCTACCTTGCCCACGAGTCTGCTCAATCGATTTTTTACTGTCTGTCTGCAATGTTTGCTTCCGTACATGGTATCACGGGAGCGCAAACAGACACGCGTATAATAGCCGACCGAGCAAACGTATAATTTGTGGGAGATTTCTAGGTTATTCCACTGAATGCAATTCACATCTATGCCCCTGCTGACCGAAGTACCTTCATCTTGGATATCACCTTGAGCAGTCAGAGTATCATTAGAAGGAGTAAATGAGATACAACAGTGAGAGTGAACTACTGGTATCGCATGATGACCGGACGTTAAAGGTAAATGATTCAAATAGTTTTGCCGGTTGGACTTGGAAGACTTGTGATTTAGTTGTTGCGATTATTTTACGTCAACAACAATCACATTTCTCCATGTTAATTCCGGAAAGACAACCAAATTTTCAAGTTAACTTGTGTGAGTTTTTACATGACACTATTATTACTTAACCCCATACTTCATAATTCTTCATGGCTCAGTTAGACATGGCACAATAGTTTGTCATGCATCAACTTTACAGTGACATATCGCTAAGGTTGTTCATAATTCCTTTTTGTTCATTCAGAAAGTGAAATATGTAACATAAAAGAAATTGCTTGAGAAGTAAACAATTCCCCTTAAAGTAACCAAATTTAAGAATCAGATGATTTCATAAACTGTAAAATGTTCCAAACATAATCTCATCTATTAATAATTATGGTATTTTAATTGATGATAGTGAACAACCAGAAAACGTTGTTGATGGTGCGTGGAGGGAATGTCGACACTCCAAAAGTATTATTTCAAAACCGAAATTAAATCGCTCCACACGCACGAAACGGTTTGGTAGATGAAATTAGCGGTGTTGAACCGTTAATAGAAAGCCTATCAATTTGTCGAGTTACCCGCAAAACGCGAGGTAAATCGTGGGCATTTCGACTGAGTGCAGGATATTCACATTTGAAAACTTTAGGCATATCTAGAAAAATGATAAACTAGAGTTACGCTGGTATGCCACTTTTCGATAATGGTTGATATGACAGACCATGGTCATACAAAGATCCATATTATTATGAGCTTAACCCCATCTACATATGTTTGGGCACATGCGGTTTAACAGGTTTGTCGTACCAACCATAACCAAGCGTATATTTTGTTTACTATTCATCCACTTTTTCATGCGGAGCGTGATCTTACTGTCCCTAATTGACGAGTGCATACAGCAAGAAACCGACCGTTAGTTGTATGTGATCGAAATGCATGTGAATAAGCATTCATGCTCAACCTGTATTTATTGTTAATTAGTTTGATTGTTCACCCCATTTTTATGCACTTATTTATTCCATCTGGACCATCAAACTACATGCTGTGATAATAACATATTTTGTGCGTCTATTTGTTTATGACGTGATAGTTGTCTGGACGATGGATTTTAATTGACCTCAAGTAGACGAAATAATTATTTCGATTATGCGTCCCCACTTCATGAACTTCAGCCAGAAGAGCTATTGCCTGGTTGGAAGAATATGTACACGGCCCATCCTGGCCCTGCAACATTCCAATTCGTTAAGCTATTTAACTTCAATTACTTTTAATATTCGAAATGCAACCAGCCAACACAACCATACACACCGAGAAAAGATCAATGCTGTCATTAACTATTTCGGGTACAAAATACATCTTAACAATATCAGGATTGGCACATCCACAGATACATGCATAACTACATTTGACGGTTAACAAAGCAATTTTCGATCATTGACAAGCGGCAAGTTACGTGTGTGTGATATGCTAAAAAACACGATTGGTCTTGCGTCAGCCCTTTATTGTCCCAACAGACTGATGAGCGGAACAGATGATATTCATATAAGTAACCATGGTGTTAGTGACACTGGTAAAATTTCGCCCAAATCCTACCAAAGAGATTCCATGGAATGCTTTGTTCCATAGCTCAAACATTAAAGTATCTTTAATTTTTGAAAATGTAATAATTTGTCGAGCAAGGTAATTTGAGTGCAATCGGTTAGAGCAGGTTTTGGGTAACGTTTCACTTCTGACACAGAAGTTTCGTCATACGATGGTTGATAGTCGGGAAAGGGAACATGACTAAGTAGTAGTCAACCCACCACCATTGATTTGACATTACAGCTAAGCAGCCTAGAGTACGCCAACAGTATGTTACGTAGAGTAGGCATGACCAGGATCAGTGGTCGATTTGCCGTATAGCGAACGCTTACATGCGTAGGCGGTCAGAATTGCCATGGCAGGTCGACTGACGGTCAAAAAGGTGGATGGGACAGAAATCTCCACAATCTGTCGCTCGGCACTGATGCCAAGGTGAATAGTTGTTTTTAACCATATAACTACTAGTTAATTAGATTTTTTTTCAAAAAGAACATAAACTTAACACCGTTAATTATGTACTTTTAAGAATGTGGGCCTCTGTCACAACTGAACTTGACCGTGTTCACTTGTATAAGAATGATGTGTGATACACACTAGTAGGCAAATCAACCACTGATCCAGGTCATTCTCATGAGACGTGACGCACTGTAGGCGTACTATAGGCTGTTTAGCAGTAAGATCAAATCAGTGGTGGGGGGTTGACTACTACTTAGTCATGTTCCCTGTCCTGATTATTACCCTTGGTCTGACGATACTCCTGTGCCAGAGGTGAAACGTTACCAAAAACCTGCTCTAACCGATTGCACCACATATCTTTGCATTATGAATACACGATCGGCCCTAAACATATTCCAAACGATTGTGGACTAGTATATGTTAACCAACTCCAACCTCGTACCCCAATACATAAGTTGACTTTCGGAATTGAGAAAACATCTTTGTTGCTTTTATACATTCCTTATATTTTTATTCTGTGATCACTGTAAATTATTTGATTTTTGGACAATTAAAACTTTGAATTTCACCGTTTCAGATGACTATACAATTTGCTTCCAGAGGAAAATTCTCGCCTTTATGTTTCACTACGATAAACTGTAATCATTCGAGCGTCCGAAATTGTCGCCATCGGCGTATTCTAGGTTCAACAGCCGAGAGCTTTATTTGCTTTACACTAGCTTGAAGAAGTTGACCATTCACACTAGGCTTCTTAAATATCTGGTCAAGAGCAAGTTCTTCCTAATTCGTTGGGCCAATGACCAAATCGGGCATATCTCTTTTGTGAACGTCTTAACAGCGGTCTACCAAAGGTTGACCTCCTGATTTCAAATTACCATGGAGTCGATCTTTTGGAACACAACCATCCCTCTTTCTGTACAAACAACCCAGCAAGCATTGGTGATGCAGTCTTAGTATAAGATGTTTTCTAGCATCATTACTCTCGTAGCACCTAGACACTCAGCTATATTATAAATTCTTCTCCACCGCGAGTACCCCATTTCGTTCCCTCGAAACTGTTGTTAAAACCCCCGTGTCAAGTCGG
Source organism: Atriophallophorus winterbourni (assembly GCA_013407085.1). Classification (NCBI taxonomy): domain Eukaryota; kingdom Metazoa; phylum Platyhelminthes; class Trematoda; order Plagiorchiida; family Microphallidae; genus Atriophallophorus; species Atriophallophorus winterbourni. The sequence continues at coordinate 91,934 of JACCGJ010000630.1, read as the reverse complement.
AAGTGAGACGAATTCGGCCTAATAGGTCATAGTGATTATTTAACCCAGATATGCATTTGGTATTTGACGTGGATTTCAAATATTCCTTACGTCTGAACGAATATATTTGACATGGCAGTCATGAGGCTAACTGCTTTTTATCATCACAATACCATAAGGTTCTTACATTTTGATAAGCATACACATTATTTGCAGTTGTTGCTTCGATTTTGTGTCGCCATATAAATCAATTTTCGTTGTGAACGAATGGCTTTTATCACATTTGTCAAGTTCAGTCAAATAGACAGTGGATTCGAACAAACACGCCAACATGAACGGTGTCGTTTAAAACGTATTGAAATAAACCCACCACAAAACGATTGTCATACAATAATGGATCACATTTAACCCTTAACTGCCTGAATTATTTTACAAGCGTCACCTCACTTCCGAAGTTTGTTGACAACTGGCGCGCCGCATGACTCAGCCGTCTCAAACGCGTATCAAACGAGAGCTGAACGTGTTCCGAATCCGATACTCCCGGCATACAGAAGTGATCTGTCTAATTTATCCTATCATAAACCTCTATATTTTGTGTACCGAATTTGACCCATTCGACTACAAGCAATCAACACACGAATATACAATATCATCTGTGACTTACTCCACTCGTCTTAATTCGATAGAGCATTCCAGAGTCGTTTACTCATAAGATTAATACAAAATAATTAAGCGTATTAGTGTGTTTTTATGAGAGGAAACGATGACACTAAAATCAAATTATTGGCTTGACCTTGCATATCAAACTTATTTCACACACAGCTGTGAAACAGCAGGAAACAAACAACTGAGTTTATTTAATCGCTGCTTAGTTTCATGAATTAATTTTAGTATTAGTTTTGCTAATGACACACGAATTTACGGAAGTCGATTTCGTTGTAACGGTGAGTGATCGGTAAACCGAATTTTTCACCATTGAAATGCAGGCGAATGAGCAACGTTTACCGATGAAGGTTTTCTTGTGTGATAAATTGATTAGAAATCAGGCTTATAACTGTAAAGGCTTTTGCTGAAGATAAATTACGCGATGGATAATAGAATGGTAACATCAATACATACAACACTAACAACCATAATTTACGGAAATGTACTATCTTTCTCCAAGTTGGACACCCGGGCGCGATAAAATACTCAATATTTAGATGAACACATTTTTCAGAATTATGACTACAATAACAAAAACAACAACAGTTTCTACGATACGTCAAATGACGTACTTAGATACCCTATAATTTCCCAAATACCGAGAATAATTTCTGTCTCACAGTCATTTGAGCATCCCATGTAGTCTAACGGACCTTAATCCGAAGCACTAAGCAAGCGCTAGCACATGAGTATGAAACAAAACGGACTTGCTCGTTAGTATAGCGTACGTGTTGGGTGATTGCAAACAGTCATTCGTTCGAATGTGAAATAGTGAAATCTTGAATACACTCATACAGCCGCTTGATTGATTACTACGATAGAATGAATGTACAATCCGAATCGACCAGAGCTATTTCGTTGGTCCACGGATATGAACGATGATGTGGGGCGGAGTACTTGATGCAAAATCAATCTCACACACTGGAACACAGTTGAGTTCTGTTCGAGCTGTTGCATGTTTACACACACGGAGGTTTCTCTGAATCGATTACTCTTGTTATTTGGTACTAGTTATTTGCATTCGATTCGTCAAAAATTACACTTATATGCCTGTGCCACAAACATACGTCGATGAATATGTTTTTCAGTAGTAGATAGATAAGAAAAAGCATCAAGATTTCATGATGACGCTTTTTGATTAAACCACAGCCTTCATCTGAAACGGATTTGGGTAATTTAAACCCACATTTGAGCTCATAGCTGAATGAAAACGATAAGAAATAATTATATTCTATCAAACAAGGCTACAGAAGACTATCGAAACCTAAAGAACACAGACCATTTAATCTCATCTGTGTTTCGCTACTGCAAAATTAGTCTCGAACCATTCGATTCGCAAGATGACTGCAATCGAAATTTTTCTAACACAAAAGTACATGAGAATCAACCGAGAAAGTCGTCTAGTAATCCTCGCATGAGCATTGTAATCGAACTACTGAGAATCAACGAAGGATGGATGTATCCAGCAAAACGTAAAGTGCAAGTCCGTCGGTCGATGCGGGAACGATTTGGTCTCCCCAAATGCATGACAATTAGAATAGTGCAAAACGCGAGAATAATACGGCAATTCTGTCTACTGACTTCCGTGTACTACAAATCTTCAATGGTAAACTATAATTCAATCATTCATACAGGATAGTGATAGGGAATGAAAATAGTGTACAATCAAGTATAACGTTTGATTTTTCGATCTGACACGTCTTCTTATTCTGTGCGTATCCCGCAACAAGCAGTCGGTTAACTTCGTCGGGTTTCGACAGCAATGTGATTTCTGCCAAACCAAAATCGCCTAAGTTGCACAGACGCTAGAGGTCCAATGGGCAAGTTCTTAGCTTCAGTTTTGGAGTAAGATGAGAAATTCAATCGAGTCTTTTTGGGTTGGTATCTCATCAAAAAGATCTTTCGGTGAGTTGAAGTGTTGATGTGTCCCGTTTTGAATTTCTGAGTAATCAATGAAGTGAAAAATAGTGATTGAACTCATTCACTCAAAAATAACCGATTTCTTTGCTTTTGAAGTGCTCATATCATATACAAACTAACGTTACTTAAATGGTAGCGGAGTGTAAGTACCCCGCAAAAGAGTCAATCCACTTTCTGTTCGACATTCAAATTTTGATGGAAACAATTCACTTAACAGCGGCTTCAAATAATAATTGCTACAACAAAATCATTTCGCAAGAAATGGATAGAAGACAGCGAAACCAATCAATGATAGATGGGTCGACACAGCATTTATTTTTGTAGGCTTTGATGGAGTTTAGTTTTAAAATTGATAACCACATAAATGAAAACAAAGCACAGCAATTGCAAGGCAATGTTAATTCACTAAACTGACTGACTGCACCCAAAAACTATAAAATAAAATTGGAACCATGCAACAACAAAACGAATAGTTGGATTCAGCTGGATTGATATGACTGAAGTTATCAAAGGAACTGTAAATCTATTTTCCAGGAGCAACATGAAGAAAAACAGCCTGGATGTGTTACATATACAAAGATTCCAGCTGTCATCACGGATGAGCTTAAACATTGTGGAAAAGGATAGGAAGGTTTACTCACGAATTCAAAGAGACAAACGATTGTAAAACATGGTTTGATCCGGTAGTATAATTGATGACAACCAATATTAGGAAAATAGAGCGGTACTAAATTTGGACCTATTGATAGTCTTTTAGAAACGACCCGATAACACCCACTGTATCTGGTTGGGTGGCGGTGCTAGTTTGAATGAAACACATTGGCATACAGAAACTGGGACTGTGCACTTATCAAATAGCACAGGAGTTATCCTGTTTACATTCTTGACATTTCACCAGTATTGAAGTGCAGAAAGATTAGTTATGAAGTCCGTGTTGACTCATTTAGCATTAGTGTTGTTGGCCTCCTCTGGTCAATGTCGCCCAGAAAAATTTATCGCAACCGAACAATCATACCACGCTTTAAAAAGTTACACAATGGAATGTGAGAGGAATAATCTCTCCCGCAGCTTTCACAACGGTAGGTTGGGCGGCAGTTGCAAGCTCTCGGCCTGATCTACATTCAGCAAATGAGAGCAGTATTTGGGTCTTTACCAGCTCAAAGATGACGCTACACACTGTGCCTCCAAAGTAAGCGATCAAAAGCAAGGTGCTCCTAACTCATCGGATCAAAAGCGTTCATATTTCCGTTATTATGGCCAGATTAAAGGTTGACTTCCTAATTTTAACTCGCCAGAGAGTACAACAATGGGAACAAAAACATTTCCAATTTTTACACAACTCAGCAAGAGTTAACGGTACCGACGTAGACAAGAGAACATATAGACCAGCTTTAGAATCAATTTCTGTGTGCGTTAATAAGTCCATCCACGACATATTCAAGATGTGACGGAAATCGTAATTAAATAAAGACCATGAAACCGTTTCATCGGTATCTAGTATTTTTTGCAAGAACAACCCGTTTACGTGAGTGTATACAACCGTAAAATCCTATATTGTTACAAGTTCGGATTTCAGCATTACAAAATTTAATCAGCACATGGTTGGTTAGAAATTCAAAACCAAGGAGCACTATACCCTTGTCTAAATTTGAGTGGACAAAGAGAATTCAAACAACCGTCATCAGAAAAGCATTAATTCCAGGTTGAATCGGCTCGCCTAAGCTAATGCATGTAGCGGTCTGTGCGCGTTGCTATTCGAAATTAATTGTGCAGACCTTACCTTTCGAACAGGACTCGTTAATAATGGCTTAAATTTGTTAATGCCAAACAGATTTAAACCTTAAAGCTTGCTTATAAAACTGTTTGTACTTATGTATAACAGTGAGAATTAAGCAGCAAATTACTGTGAATGTCACCCGATTTCCAGTAGGTCGACATGTACTCTCTCTCGAATACATAAAATGTGACTAGTCTGAACAGGACTGAGTATTGCAAGGGCATTTAACGCCCTTTCCACTAGATTCAAGTTAATCGAATGATGGTATCGTTTGGAAATTCATCCGGTTTCACCTCTTTGGCTAGCGACACCGAAATGAACAGCATTCGAAGCGAGGGAAAATGTAAAGGGGTATATTTTTTAACGTATACTCGCGTGTAACAGATTTTCATTAACCACAAATCGTTTTCACAGTAGAAACAGAGTGTGCCGAAAATGGTGTACGCTACGCAAACAGCTGCAGGTTCCATGTATGCGCTTGCTATATGATTAGAAACATTGAGGATGAACCAGGTTGGTGACAACGAGAACGCAATTCCCCTTTACAATATTTTGTATGATCAAAAGGTAAGGTGTTCTCGACTGGGGCCATTTTTACGGCGCAAGAGTTGCTTGAGACAGAAAGAATCTACCATACAGCAATCCGAATGTTACCATAGGCAGTGTTAAATTCTCCTTCCATGAAAATGCAAGTTCACTCAAGGTCATTAATTGTCGCTAACCCAGTACTATAAGTAACACAAGCAAAAAGGAAACAAACACCACAATTAATATGTTCACAAGTGAGATTGTTAAACAGAAGCAAGACTTCACTTCGCCAAAATAGCTTGGATTCTCTAGCCTAATTTCAAAATGGTTTCACAATCAGGTTCGACGCTCAATACAGTGGTGTTAAGTCTTCCAACCTGCCTACACCTACTCCTTTATAGATCCACAAGACATTTAGTTCTCTTGCGCCGTTTCTAATATTTTCATGGCGATTAAGCATCAGCAATGCTAGAGAGATAATAGGAGGAAAAAGAGATTTCCCTTCAAAGGTGACCTATGACACAAAGGGTAGGATGGAGAACTGGACCCAGATATTTTCCTTGATACGCGCGTGCAAAATGTGGACAGTTAAAGTATCTCGGATACGAAAGACGATTGACGAAATGTCATGCATTTGCAGAAGCAAGCAAACCTACTTAAGAGGATATCAAGACAAAACAGACCACTTTATTAGTGTGGCATCGTCAACGGAGACAGCTCTACACCGGTAGCATGTACCGAGTGTTTAACTGCCACAAAACCATGAAGAAAGAAAAACCGTAAAATACGGGAAAGGGTGGGACTTAAGTAGCCACGGGTTCTATAGAAGAGTAAGCACAAACAAACTGGGATGAGGAGCCTCGAATGGCACATGCATTCAAACAAATTTCATGAACGAGTAGAGCGACATCAACATGGCAGATTCCTTGCGGCTTTCACTGTCATGCATCATAACAAGCTTTTCTCGTCACTCCGCTTGGCAACATACAAGGTTAAGCAAACACCCCAGGGTGTTTAGTGTAAGACCGCCATTGAACACGGTTTCGGAACATATCCTGAAGCGTAACTAACCATTGTGGTATCTGATCGCGGGGATCCCAACCTGGAAGACGTGCTGCGCCGACTTTGGAAAGGTTACTAGTAGGGGTTTTAGCCGCATATGCCATGTGACGGTTTGGCCACCACGAGATTCGGTGTCGGGAGTCGGTGATCTGGCATCTGTAAAACGTGACCCAACTAGCGTAACTTATGCAGGTTGATCTGCTTCTCTAAATCAACATTACTACCGAACAACTTATTTCGGAGAGCATCGGTGCGTATGTGATTGTAACAGCTAACTCCTAGAATGTTGCGGAGACATCGGTTGTCAAATACTTGTTGATGATGAATGTGTTCTTTACGCGAGGTCCAAGATTCGCACCCATACAGTAATACAGTCCGAAATTTCGTTTTGTTGACTGTACACTTAAGTAGCCGATACAGTCCTTTCTGACGCCAGAGGTGACCTAGGCTGCGGAATGCTACGGTCGCTTTAGAAATGTGTGGCGAGACCTCGTCATCTAACGATGCAGAATTATTTATACAACTACCGAGATACGTAAAACAATCTACAATTTCAAGCCCATGATTATCAAGTAATAAAGTATTGTTTGATAAGTCGATGTCCTGCAGCAGGATACTGCAAAACGAACTCCAAATGCGGTACATTACTAGCCAGCTTGTTCAGTATTGCCTGTGCGTCTGTGTACGAGTCAAAGAGCAGAACTATATCATCAGCATAGTCCAAGTCGAGAAGCTTATCACCTGGCATTATGTGAACTCCAAAAGCTGGGGCTCATTCGTTGCATAATTGCATGATGGCATCAATTACAAAATTGAACAGAAACGGAGAAATCGGACATCCTTGTCGGACGCCACTTGTGGTGGGGAATTTGGGTGAGAGACCGTTTTAAACCCTAACGCATCCGGATGCATGAACATAAAGTGCATGTAGTATGTTGACATACTTTTTCGGAACCCCTTTGCATAGCAAGGTGTTAAACAGAACATTTTGATCGACTGAATCAAATGCTCCTTTGAAGTCTAAAAAGATGGCTATTGACGGCTGGCGATAAGTGTGCCGCAGTTCTAAGATCCGTCGAAGAGTAAAAATGTGGTCGACACAGCCTCTGCCAGGTCGGAAACCAGCTTGCTGCTCTCGGATCTGTGATTCCCTATGCGATGTTAATCTTCGAAGGCATATGGACGCTAATAATATCGTAATGATGGGAGTGAGACTTATCCCACGGTGATTAGAGCATGAGCTTCGCACAACTTTTTTAAATATAGGTATGATAATCGATTCTCACCAAATCTGAGGGAAGGATTCTGACAACCACACTTCACGGCGCAGATCGCCTAATGTGCTGATTAGGACCTGGCCACCTTCTTTGAACAAAACAGGCGTTATTTCATCGGGGCCAGCAGATTTGAATCGTTTCATGGATTCGATACATGCTTTAATTTCTAAATCATTAGGGGGATCTACGCTAACAGGCCAAGGATCACACTGCTTCAAGTGAGGGAATGATTCTGTTGCAGGCGACCAGCTGAACTGTTTTTAAAAATGTTCGGCCCAGCGTGAGAGGAGGCGATTCTTGTTAGTGATAAGATTACCGTCTATGTCAGCGATAGTCTCACTCACTCCTTTTTTCGTATGAATCGTCGATCGAATAAGTTGGAAGAGTTTTCGCACGTCACCAGCAATATTTGCTATTTCCATTTGTTCGGCCTTATATAGCCACCACTTTGATCTGTCAAGTCTTAATCTCCGTTTAAGTACATATCTTACGCGTCTACGCTCTGTACGGCGTCCAGGATCACGAGATATTTGGCGTCGCTGATGAAGAATTTCTATAGAGCGCTGTGAAATCAAGTGAGACTGTGGGGTTGATTGTGTAGTCTTACAGGCTGATATTGCGGCGAGCAGCATGATTTCTGCTATCTTGTTCCACCTTTAATCGGCAACAGGGAGTGAGTTAGTAAGGTAGTCCTGTAAATTTCTTGAACTGCAGGCTGCGAGAATTTTTCCGTCGCAATGCGTTTCCTATTCGAAGGATTCGTACTGGAAAACTTTAACGAGAAGCTACACCACACAAGAGCATGATCTGAATCGATGCAGGTATTCCAAAAAGAGCGGCAGTCCTCAATGCAACCTATCCAGCGAGCAATTATGGCGATATGGTCGATTTGGACCGAAAATTGACTTCCATCAGCCAAGCGCCGTGGCACATTGAAATCTTTTACGGCGAAAGGAAGTGCTGCTAATGAATAATCGAGATTTTGCACAGAATTGTATAAACCGTTCACCATTATCTGTGCGTTGGCCTTCAAAACCAAACATACCACTTCATTGTGATTCAGATGTATCTAAGCGACCCAGTCTTGCATCCGTATTTTCCGATAAGACAACAATATCGGAGCTTTTGCACGTCGCAAAAGAGCACATAGATAGTCGTAGAAAACGTTCCTCTCGTCGTCGGAATTGGTGTTAGTCGGGGCTACTATAAACAAGCATGTCTGATTAGAGGATTTTGAGTTTCGTCTAATATTAGTGGCTAGTCTAACAGCGCACATCCTGCTATTGAAACGAATCCAATCGATTAGACAGGATTCAGCACGTGAATTCTGCACTATCAACATCCGCCTGTCATGAAATGGCAGCTACAGGATCACCGGAGCAGCGCAAAAAGTGAAGAGTCGAAAGGTTTGGGGAAGTAAGTTCAGTAATTATAGACAGATCATATAAGCGCGTTTCCGATACACAGCAGACATCAATAGTTAGACTATCTAAGGTACGAGCGAGTGCAGCTTGCTGGCCTATCAGTCTAAGTGTTCTGACATTCATAGATGCGATGTGAACTTAGGTCTGTGGTTTCAGGAATTGATCTGTAGGTACGCGAACAGAGGATGCTCCAACATGTTCAGTGTGGTCTTTTCCAAGGCTGGGATTGACAGACGGAGAGTTGTTAATAGTGGATGGGGGAGGGGAAGGGTTAGAAAAGTTTGAAGAGTAGGGCCAGCAGTAGCTTGTTTTCGCTAACCGCCCTGCTGTATGCAGCAGGCAAGGCGACTCTGTTTATCGTGCGCGACGGACATTGCACTATGGAGTTGCGTTTTGCAGTTAGGGTTGCATGCGGGCTGGGATACTGCTAGGTCGCCCATGCCTAGACACGAGAACAATTAGGGTTCCCGACCAAAGCCTTTGGTTAAAAAGCCTGACCCACAAGGCAGCAGTTTGGGTTGAGACCGTGTTCGTCTGACCTATATCCGTTGACCTTCCTGGTATGAGTGACTTTGAAGGTGCCCCGAGAGCACCACCCAGCATAGCTCAATGGGTCATAGAGGTAAACAAACCATCGCACCACGTTAAGGTCCAGTGCATACTTTCTACTTATTTGTGTGTAGGAAGTAAGCACTTGTTAAACAATCATAGACTTATATCTATATCCTGAAATAACTTCCATAATAAATCCCATTGTAAGCAGGAATCGTAGTACAAACGTTAGCTTATAATTACAAAATTTACAGTGTACAAACGGTAAGTAGTAGTAAGTAGTGGTAAGTAGTGATCAATGAACGATTCAAGTCAGGTCAACGGGTTTCTCAGCGACCGCTTGTATGAAAACACGTCGTACCGAAAGATTTTTAGCAATATTCACCGTTCTCTTGTACACGTAAGTACAATGTACGACAGTGAAGCCTGCCGATCGCAACTTCTGCTCCAGATCATCGGTGGAAAAGAAGTAGGACAACGTGCCGTCTTGACGAACGTAGGCAGGCAAATCACGAAGCAGTCGTGTCTCTCGACCGAAGCGCAGTTGAGCATGGTCGTACAAACCGTAATCACGGAACAATAAACGGCCTCCCGGTTTCAAGACACTGCAAAAACGAGTATAAAAAGTACAGCGTTGAATAGAAAATACGCAGTATATTAACGATAAGGGGTGATCGACGTAAATCTTGACCGTGGGTTTTCTGGGGCAGAAAACGGGGTGGTACTTCAACCTATTAGTAAACTAAGCGATGGAAAATTAAGGTTGATTATCAATTCGGGTGGGTAATCAAACAAGACAGACAGACTACAGAAAGTAGTACGGAAGTTTCAATGTTGCTCAGAATCAGGCAAATGGCAAGTACATCGATATAGAACACAACGATCGGTTCCTTGCTAGCGGTTATTTTACACGTGGCATTTAAAGTATCCACTGTAGATGCAAGTGTGATCGAGATAATTACAATATTGGTCTTCCGAAAGGTTCGTGGTTTAATTCAAGCGGCAGTTGCGCATATGAAACCACGTACTTAACCCTAATTCTACGCGAGTGTTAAAAGGGTACAGAGAATCGTCTGAAAAATAACAACGATAGTCACCCAACCTGTTGGAACAATATCACTTAAGCCGCATCCTCTTAACAATGGGGCCCCAGTACTTGTACTTGTGTGCGACTATCTCCTACTGGAGGATGAGTCGGCTTCAATGAAGATTCTTGGGAATTTGGGTACAAAGCGGCGTCCCCAGCACCACTCGGCGTTTGTTCGAGTCAGCTTCTCAAACCTTTGCACAACCAAGTGCGACCTGCAAGGCATCAGGTAGTTGCCAGAAAGAGGTGGTGTGCACCAACTAACCGTCTACCAGACTCTGTTCCAGGTTTTTCCTCAGGGTTTTCTCCCGAAGCCTTTCCGGCGATCGGGTATCCCGCAAGGCAGCGGAGGTTTAAAATCGGGGTTTTCTTTCCCTTAGATGAAATGCCCTCCCAGGCTAACGAGCTCCATCTGCCCGAAGCCCCAGTGGCCAGATAAAGAAAAATTCCAAGGAGTGATTGATTGTCGAGCATCCTAGCACTTTCAAAAATCAGACCAGGCTTGGTTGGACAGAAAAATATGCACAGGCGCTGAGTTACATGACATTGCAAACGAAATATTGGAGATGAAACATTAAGGTAAGGAATGTTTCTGAGAACGATCTAGTAGTCACATTGGCGAAACAATCGGCCAGAAAAGTTTCCCGGAGTGTGCCGCTTCTGACACAGCGGCTTCGTCAGACCGAGGATGTTATTCAACGCATCGAACAGAATTACGTAATTCGCCATCAATAACCTGCCTTGCCAGAAAACAGCCTACCGTAAGCCCATGGTTGACTATTCCTACAGGCAACATGATGAATTGGACAATGCACTGTCCATGATTGTGTAGCACTTTGCATGGCTCGTGATTTGTGATACACGTATACAAGTTCACCGTCAATAAGGTGGATGGATAGGAAAGAGATCTAAGCGATGGGGCGCCAGGTACTGCCGCGAATCAATAGTAAATAAGATTCAATTTATGCCTAATATATATTTATTTCTAACAATGTTTCACCTTAAACACTTCAGTCGTACAATTTGAGGCGTGATCATTTTCAACAGCGATCCCCGGAAACATACTGTTTGGTAAGAAAAACAGCTTTCTGTCTAAATAGCTCATTTGCATGCATTTCCATCACACACACACACACCATACTTTTCGAACGTCATTAATACATTCTGACTTTAGACAAAAAACAACCATCGTACTGTCATTGGAGTATCGCTAAAATATTCCAAACAGTCGCCAATGCTGCATTGCACCGAGTGTGGGACTGAGCTTAATTCTCACACGAAGTTAAATTTCAAGTTGCAAATGAGGATTTATCCTCCAATTTGCAAGTAAAACAGCTGTTCTGAGCCTTGTCTGTGTGAGTTGATACTCATAGGCTACTGAGTGATAAGCTGAACTGCAGCCAGTGATTAGAAGCGGTGTAATCATGTTTTGTTCTGGTTAGAACGCAGCCGCTCTCAGGAGCAAACACAATTACCAATCATTACCGATTGCGTTTAACCTGCAACAAATTATGAAACATTCAATGTCCATGATCGTTGTTAGTAGTAGGACACGCAGTTCTCGAGCTTCGGCTCACGTTTCAACAAATGGCAAAATAAACCTACTGTGTATCGATTGCGCAATGTTGGCTGAAACAATGCAAATGCACGAGGTTACCGCGAAGGGAAACACCATTAGAACAACGGAAGGAAGAGACGCAAAACAGTGATTTCTTCGTAAAAGGTTTAAAGCAATTTACCGGAAAACATTCTCCAAGCAAACCTCCATCTTCTCCGGAAGTAAGGCGGATAAAACGAAAATTAAGGTGACCAAATCGACATTTGAAACTAGGCAATTGGAGGAGCCCTGGTTCGAAATGAGTGCGGGGCGAAGGCTGTCGGCCTGTGTGACGTCACATACAAACGCGGTACACGGGATCGCTGCTCCAGCGGCCCGTTGGCGGAACAATTCGACCGCACAATCCGACAAATCACAAGCAAAAATATCGAACGCTGTGGAGAAACGGAAATGAGGCATGGTTATAATCGAAATGACGGAAAAACAGAGTTGGAAACATATTGCACATTATAAAGTGCCAGCATTAGGGGGCAAGACAACAATAAACTTCAGTTTATATGTATGTATGAAAGCATAAGCCTGATCCAGGCAAAGTGCCGCACAGTCAGAGACTGCACATGGGCGAAGATACGGTCAGGTTGCCCATGCCTAAACAGATATGAGGAAGAAAAAAGAACAGGAAATGGTAGTCAGACTTCAGCCTGTTTCAGCATGCAGCTCACTACGTCTGGCCAATCAATTTAGCACGGTGTTAGCCGCACAGCACAAAGTACTGTAGGATTGGGTTAAGATACTGCAAGGTTGCCCAGGCCTAGGTAAATATGAGAAACAAAACAGAAGTGAAGGTGAAGTTTCAGAGTGTTTCAACATGCAGCTCACCACCGGTGGTCAATCAATTTAGCAAGGTATTAGACGCAGAGCACATAAGTACTGTACGATTGCACATCTGTGCATCCTCGAGTTTACATGGCAGTAGAATGCTGAATCAGAGAAACCCTTGAGGAAATTCAATACTTTGATGTCACATAAGCAGCGGTTAATTGAAAGAAGTGAAGCTTGCCAGCCAGACGTAAATGGTGGTTCGACGATGCACCCGTTCTTGGCATCTCATAGGCGAAATGGAGCAGGGATCAGCACCTAATTCAATTTGTTGGTGTAAGAGAAGAATTCAAGTACCCTTAAACTGCGGTTAGAACGAAATCGGACTTTTAGGCCGATGTTACATAAGGTTAACAACTGTAATGCTCAAAAGAGACCTAACCAGTGGATTTGAACAACGCTTTGAAACAGCCAAAGTCCTCAGAAGAAAAAATCAGAAAAAGCAATCGAAGTAAACCGAGTAGATATTTCCTCCAAATATCACTAATATTAAACCAATAATCAATCACCTGTTCGCATTGGTTTACAGGCCATTAAGAGAAAATACAGCCTACCTTATCGCAGTTACAGCGACGTACACTATGCGGTCATTAGGCACGAGTGACATAATACCAAAATCTTATCTTTCTACGAACCCAGCATTCATCAGTATCGCAATTTCCCATTGAATATAAGGTACGGAAAGGTAAGTGAAAAAGCGCATTTTCCAGGAAAGCACCATTTCGAAGGCCTGTCATGCGACCTCCTTATAAATGGGAAAGGGGTTCGCGACATGGAGTGCAATAGGTTGCAGCGTAAGATTCAGTTATTTTGAGAGGTTTGGCTATCAGTCGGGTGAAGTGTATGTATGTATGATGTATAAAATCACAAGCTTGATGCAGGTAAAGTGCCGCACAGTCGAAGACTGCACATGGGTTAAGATACTGTCAGATTGTCCAGGCCCTGAAAGATATGGGAAAGGAAAATAGCAAAGGCAGTGAGACTCCAGCGTGTATTCGCATGCTATACACTACTAGTGGCAAATCAATTTAGCACAGTGTTAGCCGCACAGCCCAGAAGTACTGCACGATTGCACATCCGTGCGGAAAGTGGAGCAAACAAACTTGGATCCAAATCCAAAGTCATGCGGATTTCGCTAATTTTTTTGCAAAACAGTTGCAAACTTACGCTGGCCCAAAGAACTGAATCACGTTTAGATCCATCAAAAGTAACGAACAGGGGAAACGAAAAATAGTGAAAAATTGCATGGTTTCATTCTGCATTGAAGCTATTTGTTAAGCAGGTTTCGTGCTGTTTTCACGCATCAGGGACAGTAGGATCATGATCCGCATGCACTTGAAGATTGTAATGCTGTTCATGATGATGAGACAGAATGATTTCGTGTTAAAGTAGTCAATGCTGGTAGAAAGCGCCACCAATTAAATTGGAACCGACAAGTTCCACAGGCCGACCAAAAATTAGCTGCTGTGCATCAAAATGTTCGGGATGCGCGTTTCCAATAGCATGGGACATTGATTGCTGCATCATTTTGTCTCCAGTACGTAAAGCAAAACGTGAATCAAAGTCTAATTCGATTGTGGGGGAAAAAGGTACTGGTTAGATGAAATCTCAGATAAAAATTAAAACACACCTTCAGGTGAAGTACTCTCGAATAAGGGAAAAAGAAAGTTGCCAACACCACAGCCAACTTCTAAGATACTTTTCTTTTGGGAAACACCAGACACAGACGGATGGCGTTGATCAAGCTCAACGAGATCGAAGAACTCCTTTGTTGTCCAATGACGATCCTAAATTGACAAAAATAGAAAAAGTAAAATTATATTCGTATTCTGCAGATTAATCAGTGGCGAGCAGCTAAAAACAATTGATTTTACAAGTGAATAAAAGTTTAAACATACGCCAACGGCTTTCTAGAGGTTGGAGTTTTACAAGAACAGCGTTGTAATATTTCGAATGACCTTTAGCCTGGTAAGCATAGTCAGAAAAAGTTCCAATAGGTTGCACGTAGACTGCCATCGTAAGTAATACAATGAGAAGAAGCAGAAGAGCATGTGCGTAGCCGGTGAAAAAACGGACGCAGATCTCTATCAGAACGGCTAGAGAATAGTTGAATATCTGAACAAGGTTTCAACAGTGGTCTGAGTCTAGTCAGTAAAATCAAGATATTCTGCCCCACAGTCAAGCTCCTGCTCAGATACGGATAAGAAAAGTGAAAGTTATGAGTGGAGATCGTTGAATAGCCTGACATTTGGCATACGTGCGCAAGGTTGGTAAGCATCCACTGGCTCGTGTCTAAAAGGAATGAACGGCTAGGGCAACGCATCTAGCTGGAGAACAGTGAGAGTTCATTGTATACTGTATATACAAGCCTGGATCCAGGTTAGGTGCCGTATAATCAGACAGCACGTGGGCTGAGATACTGTCAGGTTGCTCAACATACAAGACATTTGACGACGAGAAGGCACTCAACAGTCAAGTATGAAGTATTTCAGACGAAAAACGATCATTTTCCTTGCAGAAAGCCGTCGTATGGCCCTGAGATGTTATTAATAGAAAAATATTACTATGTAAGTCAGGGAACGCTCAAGTATAAAACAAAAAGAAAATCTTACCTTAAAAAACCGGGTACCGTTCCTTTTGTAAAATTTGTTCCAATTTTTCTCAGCATCACGTGTGAGGCGTACCCGATTCATGTCACTGACAAGAGTGTTAATCTGCTTATCAATGACAGCCTCGATTTCATCTCGCTTCAAAACTTGTGAAGTGCAAGTACCAATCGACGGAGAATGATCGTGGGCAGCTGTGAACAGAAGAGTTTCGTTGTATTTCGCATGATTAGTTTCCACGACAGGAAGCAGCTATTCACAGCAAACTAAACATTTATTCGCGTAAAACGAATCGCGTTTACGTGTAGAAAATTTTAAAACAACCACCACATATATTTAACAACGAATGATCCACGTATGTGTGATGCATTCAACTTGCTCTGAGCAATACGCTGTTTCACAGACACAGATGCACATTGCAACATATATTCGCATTTTAAGAATATCCATTGATGGGACGGTAACAGATAGAAACACTATGTGACAGCGTTTGATAAAAGTTAATGGCTTAATATCTGAATGAATGAAAGCACAAGACTGATCCAGGCAAAGTGCCAGAAAGTCATTGACTGCACGTGGGCTAAGATACTGTCAGGTTTCCCAGGCCTAGACAGATATGAGAAAGAAAATAGAAATGGTAATGAGACTCTAGCGTGTTTCAGCATGCAGCTCACTACCGGTGGCCAATCTAACTTGGAACGTGACCGAAAGCATATGAGTGAAACGAAGCAACGACAACCCTGGCCCGGTTTGAAACGATTGATGTCGTCTGATCGTCCCGTGATGACGTGAGCGAATGATTTGACGGTATGGTGAATTTGCGAACGAGCTTCCTTTCATAAGCCAACATTATATACATAGCAAATATGGTCACCGTTCAATTTTTCCAATAATCAATACAAAGGTTATCAATATCCATGCAGACGATTTCGTATTGAAATTCTGTGTTTAAACTATTTTGATTAACTGAAAATTCGTTTTAACGAATAAAGTTATCTTCTTCTTCTTCTCTCTTGTATATGAGACAATTACCTAGCAAGGACAAATTGAACTCATCAATTTGTGATAAAAGCGATAGGCTAAAGGTCCAAGATAAGTTCCCTAAAGGAAACGCTTATCAAGTGCAACCATTGAAGTCTAGGCCTGGGCAACCTGACAGTATCTTAGCCCACGTGCAGTCTCTGACTGTGCGGCACTTTGCCTGGATCATGCTTGTGCTTTCATACATACATACATATATTGAAGTAATGAACCATGCACGTAAAACGGAAGGACTTGATGTGCCCAGCCAAAGACGTAAGCTTCCGTCAACGAAATATACAGTAGCTGTTCACGATACTTCTAAAGCTGTCTCAGGGAAAAGATCTTGTCCGTAATTCAGCGAATGTATCGGAGGCCAAAGAAATTCCGCCTAAACTCTATCAACAAACACACGTTAGAAAATAATCAACGGCACCCCAAAAAGATTCCTCGGAGGTTATAAGGATCCTCTCTATCAGGTTCATTCAATAATAGCGTGGTTTCAATGTCATCCATATTATACTGGACAAACATTTCTTTTCAGCATCGAATTAAGTAATTCATAAAGTGAAAGTAATAAAGCGGCTCTACAGTGTTCGAAGAGTTCTAACTGGATTCCGTCGTCATTCGGAATGGTCTCCTCTGTAAGCGTTCGATTGTCTGCTGGGCACTAGGGTGACAGGAGGAACAAATGTTGCCAAATGAGCAATATCATCAAGGGCGCATAGTCAAACTATGCTGTACATCGAGCAGACAAGAGAAAAATACCCAAAACATCTTCTTTTTTCCGTTGTACTATTAAGTAAATTATCAGATGGGGAATCGATGAAAGCTGTGTACGGCAGAAGTGGTTCAATAAATTGATGCCATCGCACGCCACGAAGGTTATTCATACCATCGTTTATTTGGATATTAATGTTAATTTGAACCCAACAGATGTCTGCTGAACCTTGCTTCTATCCGCCCGATGCACAAGTCTACATCATTCAGTGGTTGAAACGGGAAGACCGTTGCTCGTAGGAGACAGCACGAAACCATTCATGGGGTGTGTGATGGATATGCCTGCAAATGAGGATTTTTTATTCAAGAATATTTATTTGAATCAATTGCACCTCTTCAACAACTGTTAGTGGCTACACTCTATCCAAATTTCGACTACTAGTCCATAAGGTGTGGATGGCGCGAAAACCGATGAAAATAACGACGAAGAGCCATCAAATGATGAAAACACAAGCGGCACTCACAGGTCGATTCGCTTTTGGCCTCCGTGTCACTGGGACAATTTGACTGGGTTGACCAACATTCATTTTGCTGGACCGATGATTGAGTACAAGAGTCAGACGAAGAGATGGATCTGAAAGGTTACAATTAGAATCGGAGAACGAACTCGGAGGACGATTTCAAATCGTCGTCCAGTTGATTATAAATGTCTGAATAACTTGCTGAAGAAAAAAGTGGTAGAGAAAGCATGACAACTCACCACCTGCTTCTGACGTTTTCACTTGGACATTTTTTAAATACTCTTCTTGAACATTTAAAATATCT
This sequence comes from Atriophallophorus winterbourni, assembly GCA_013407085.1. Classification (NCBI taxonomy): domain Eukaryota; kingdom Metazoa; phylum Platyhelminthes; class Trematoda; order Plagiorchiida; family Microphallidae; genus Atriophallophorus; species Atriophallophorus winterbourni. Next base: position 74,015 of record JACCGJ010000630.1, on the reverse strand, counting down.
TGTGAACTTGAACATTCGGAATAAGCGTTTAGTAGATCTTCGTTTAGCGAGAGAAAGCTGTGGCCCCAGGAAAATTTATCCAATAGATCGACTGCTCGTTGATGGCTACCGAGTATGTGAAGACCGGCTGCCAAGGCTTCTACGCATGATAATTCACAAGGTTGTCCATATTTAACTGGATTTGCCGCGATAAGGTAAGGAAGAAGCCGCCCATGCTTGTATTTAAGCTGTAAATATTAGAGAAAAGTACTATTCAGATTCTAGATGAGCCAGAGATGATGCGCAGATAAATCTGTGCTGGCAAACCAAGCGCGATATAATTCCTGTATTTCATTGACTTCCACGTTTACCGAAACGAGTTAAAATTCAAAAGACTTTTGCACAGATAATTCTGTGCGATAAGTGTACTCAAATGAACGAAAGTGGAGCCGGACAGTACTCTATCAATTGGAATTTCGCCACGCGATTGAAGATGTGAATACTCGAAAAACTGTCAAGGTTTAGTATGGTATAATATAATTTCCAAGGCCTAAACAGCTATGAGAAAAAAGGAAATGGCAGTAGGACTCAAGCGTGTTTCAGCACGCAGCTCAAAACCGGTGGCAAATCAATTTAGCACGGTGATAGTTGCCCAGTACAGAAGCATTGCACGATTGCATATCCGTGCACACACATATAAGTGCAGGGGGCGAAAGCAAAATCAAAACATATAAACTCACTTTGCGAAATGCAGTGGTATCAATCTGAGCCCAAGAACAGTCTATAACTGCTAAACCAGCAGTTTCCATCAAAACCCTATCCTCTCGAGGATTGAGTACACAAACAGCTGTTGGTGAAAAAACTATGCCAGCAAACGGCTCAGATAATTTAAGCTCTCGAGTCAACCCAAGACGAACTAGTTTGCGGCCAGAACAGCGTTTAGGATCACATTGCTGAAAGTCCCACAAGGCGGTAGTTGGGTGTATATCATTGGATACTTAAACCAGATAAAATATGCACAGAATACTTGAAGCTGAAATCCGATCTTGATGTTTCCACTTTTTCTTTCGTTTGGAGTCGACAATATTTTTAGGTGCCTAAAAAGGCGAAGGATGTGAGATTATAACATATAAGTATTATTATTATTATTATTATTATATTTGCACAATCTGATACAGATATGGTGCCGTTCAACATAAACAATGATATGTACAAAGCGAAAAGGGGGGTACAAACCGTTGACATCATCGTCATCGTTGAACGTAGGCATGATACTACCCGGTTGCCTACACCGAAGTAAGTAAAAAGACGCGAAATATCAAGGCCGATAAAAATAGAGAAAATCGTTAGAATACCGACAACGCTGCACAGCTAACACCATTATGAACTAATTTTCCATCGGTAGTGAGCTGCATGCGAAAACACGCTGGAGTCTCACCGTGATTTTGATTTATCATATCTCGGCCTGTACAGCCTGACAGTATTTTAACCAACATGCAGCCTATGGGTGTGCAACACTTCGCTTGAAGCAGGCTTGTACATACTCTCCCAGGTACCCTTTTTGAAACCGCTTCTTTCGCTTCCTTCAAAGGTCTACTCGATTCCCACCTCCATGAAATCTCCCAAGACACATGTACCCCGTGAACACAATATTCAATTTTTTCACAAACCCATACCGCATTTTTTTCAAACCCACTAGTTCGTGGCAACGGTAAGTTTTCTTTCTGTGCCATTTGTATTTTCGTCAAAACCCCGCTAACTCTTTGCCAGTTTTATTGCTCTTCCAGATCCCAGTATCGAAAGTCCGAACGCACGCGGTTCCAACTGACCCTGTTCCGGAGGATGTGGTGGGTAACTGTGCCCCGGATTGACGACCTATCTGTCCAAATGCCACAAAAACTCATTGATGGTGCAGGCTAAACGCGAATGTGGCTCGCCACAAGGCCTTGGAACCTCAAACATGGTTTTCTTTGATTTTGCGACCCACCGCTCAATATACCCTGTGGTTCGTACAAGTTCGTAGCTTCTTATACCTAAATAAACTATTGAACTATTAAACATACATGCATACATATATAACAAAAAACCGAGTCAGTTTCGACATCGGAAAGAAACGGTGTGCACTTAAAAACGATTACAGGATAATAAGAACATATTAAAGGTACATCTAGAGGAGCATAGCAACTACTAGATATCCGTAGAAAAATACAAATAGAAATTAACAGAAATAGGGCTGAAATTCAAGGATTGCTCATAAGATCAACATAAACAAATAGAAGTACCCACCACGAAGAAACAGGGTATTTACGTGGTTCTGTGGTTGACGTGCGGTGCTTCGTGCTACGAATGCAAAAGCATAATAATTTATGTCCTACCAATAATGAGCCGTATGTCAAAACATAACGCACCTCGCTGCAATTGTCACTTTCTACTATATCTGATGGACCTGAACAAATTAAAAGTATCGTGCAGGCTATGATTGGGTGGTACTTCGCCAGAGTTGTTTTTATAATATGTATTCTCGATCTATTGCGTTGTACTTCATGATGTGCAACTGTGCAGCACAACCTGCTAAATTGTTTTGTGGCCGGTAATGAGTCTTATACGTTAGGATGGTGCAGTCTCACCGCTATTTTCCCTTCGTTAAATTCATTTGGGTCTCGGCAACCTAAAAGTTTCCTAGCACACATGCAGTGTATGACTCCGCGGCAATTCCGAGAAAAACTGCTTCACGTTCACTTGAACTTCTCATAGATCTGAAGTTTTAGTTGTACGTCTAAGGTAAGCAAACAAGCGTTTCGGAACCGAATTTGCTTCGTCCACCAAACGAGTTTCATAATTCTCTCCTTTTTCGCTTTTTGGGTAGGTGCACTTGTTGCGGACAACTTTGTAGACTACATAGTTAACGATGCATCCATTCATGTATTGACGAATAATGCTATCAAACCATGGCGGTCCCTTAGCGGATGATCTGTCTAGGCCTGGAAAACCAGACAGTAATATCGCCCACGTGCAGTTTCTGACTGTGCGGCACTTTGCCTGGACCAGGCTTGTGCTATCATCATCAATAGCGGATGATCTGGCATTCGTCAATGGGGCGTGATTTTCAAGCGATCTGATTTTACCCAAAAAGTCCACTCAACAGGTATCAACTTCGGTAGAAGGTATGGTATGGTATGAAAGCACAAGCCTGATCCAGGCAATGTGCCGCACAGTCAGAGAATGCACGTGGGCTAAGATATTGTCAGGTTGCCCAGGCCTAGACAGATGAGAAATAGAGAATAAAGATTCGTAGAGGGAGGGAATGACCAGTCAATCGAGTCAGCAGATGTGATTAGACTCTTTGTGTTTAATTAGAAGTAGTTTCTCCGGGAATTCGTTCGTATTCTGGGTTGAAGACCTCTATTCTAAACGAACCATAAAGAGCAGTGATAGCTTCAACCCATAGGGGTCTCGATCGATATATTCGTAACATCGGAAAATCTGGGGGTGACAACCGAAACAAATATCGAATTTGTCCGAGACATATCCTCATGGATCAATTACATTCTGCACCAAATTCAGTTCCAAAATCGTATCTAGAAACTCTTGTTGTAACGGTTCACCCATCGAAACTAAATCTGCCTAGTTTATATCGGGAGTATTCAGACCTTCAAGAATGATAGTCGCCAGTGATATAATGCCGTTTGATTTGAGAGCATAACGTAGGAACGTAAGCACCAGGTGAGCGGTAAATGAACCCAAATGCTTCCAGCATCATGTAGAAACCTTCACAATACTTCACACAATCAGGTGCTTTTTAAAATATGCAGCAACGTCACCAGCATATTTCGAAGCTACTCTGTCACTTCTGAAAACCGTATAGTGCGGTAGCGCACACTCATATCATATATATCAATTGTTAACCAGGAATCCGTAACAGCAATAATACATGGCTATCGCCGATAGAAAATTCCGAATCTATTTAAGTCCCACTCTTCCCCATTTTTAGGCTTTTACTTTTTCATGGTTTTGTGGCAGTTAAGCATTCGGTACGCGCTACCGGTGTAATGCTGTCTGTGATGATGAACCTCATCAAGTTTATTTCGCAGACTCCTCGTGTCGAAAAGCAAAGATTTGGAATCTTTTCACAGAAGGATTAACTGGGATAGGAATGACAGCGGCTTTTAATGACCATGTGGCTTCCTCCTAACTACCCGAAAATCAACTACACGGAGATCTGCCTTGACAGCTTCCCTACGTGTTCGCAATTTTTGGGTGGCTGTTTTTATTCTAATTCTACCTTCAGGAGACAGGTCACGTAGTATCTCCCTTAAGACGATGAACGCGTCATAGTACCATCTGGAAATACTCGCCCGAAGCTAAAACTATTTTCAGCGTCCGCGGTTCATCTTCCTCATTATTCGAACAAGTCGGAATGCTTGATTAAATAGTTTTGATAAAGTGCGCTCTTGCTATAAATGTATCTCAGCCGTGTCTCCAGTTTGATCGCGAGCATTTACCATAATCAGGCATCGCTTCCCAGAATCCAAATGTGGCTCTTTTGAGACTGGAGATCCGACAGCATTTTCAGTAGTAGGCATTTGTTTCACTACATGAAGCTGAGCCTTTTACTCAATCGTTGGGTTAAGGTTGCATAGCCCGGATCATTAGGTAGAACCTTACACGTCACGTCTGCATAAGTTTTATTCATTCCGGACTCTTGAGTAATCGGTGTTGAAGGCGAGGTCATGCACGTTCGATGTATTATCCGTACTAATAACATTTTGTAAACGGTTTATAGTAGAGGAATCGAATGGCACGCAAGCCTGATCCACATATAGGTGGTATTAGTCCTCAGCTGAGGTTGAGACACTATGTCTCCTCCGTTTTAGTAGATGCAACTACAACTTTATTCTGACTACATCCGTGCGTAACATTTGATGGTGGAAGGCATATCTTACAGTATCAGTATAACAGGGCGATAGTCGACCAAGTCGAAACGAGTGCCCAGATTCTTTCGGAGATGTGCTTGAAAACACCCACCACTACCAGGATTGATTCATAAGTAACACAGGCGTGTGTAACTGTGAATGGAAGAGGGAGAGGTCTCATCACCGAAAGGTGAGTGAGTTAATGCATGCTGCATGTTAAATCGAATGAAAAGACGATGGACAGCAGTTTATTTCAACAAATACTAAACAATGAAAAAGAAACGTTTTTGTGTTTTAAAATGATTTTCCGAATATTCTTTTGTGTTTTTTACCAAGGAGGAGGGATTTCGTCTTAAGGGTGTGCTCCGGAAAAAGCACCTGCCACCGTTCGTTCAGCCTATGTTTGAACGCAATTACTGAAGTTGCCAAGATTAGTTCTGCGGGAAGTGAGTTCCACGCGTTCACTATACGGATGCTAAAGAAATGCGTTCTGGATTCGAACCTGGTGTGCTGTTTACTTAGCTTAAGACTGTGTCCTCGTGTGCCAACCAAAGGAGAGAACCGAAAGAAATCATCGAATGCGAGACAACTTAATCCTTTGACAAGGTCTCTATAAGCGAGAAAAGTCCTAGTGCTAACAGACGATTTTCATAATTGGTGTATGCTAACCCCTCGATCATGTGAGTGGCCAACTTCTGTATCTTTTTTAGCTGCACGATATCCTTTTGGTAATACGGCTTCTAAGCCTGGATACAGTATTCTGAGTGAGGCCTTAATATTGCCTTGTAGAGGGGCAATAGCACCTCAGCTTTTCTGCAAGTGAGGGCTGAACGTAGTTGAAAGAGTTCCCTCCTGGCCATTTGAGCTGCAGCAGCACATTGGTCAGCCCACTTAAAGTTTGCGGAGACTACGATTCCTAGGTCCTTAGTAGACTTTACCCTACGGAACTCCGTGTGAGCTGAGGGCGTAGACAATCATGCTGCCTTCCCTGGGGAACCCCACTCGTTACATGCGCACTTGCGGAGTAAGTATCATCTACCTTGACAGTAAAGGAACGGTCGCTAAGGAATGATCGAATCCAGCCCAGAAGGTTCCTTGATACTCCTATGGCTGAGAGTTTGAGAAGCAAGAGCCTATGGTTGACTAAAGTCGAGATAGAAGACTTCTACAGCTATACCATCATTCATCCTCGTAGTAACCTCGTTTAGAAAGCTCAACAAATTAGTCAGACATGACCTACCTTTTAGGAAGCCGTGTTGTGCGGCATTCAGAAGAGTGTTTTGTTAGATATCCACAAATTTTATTGCGGATCAATCTTTCCGTAACCTTACATAGTACACTAGCGAGGCTAACCGGGCGGTATTTTTGACCGCCGAGGAAGCTCCTCCCTTATGGATAGGCACTACAACGGCTGTTCTCCAGTCCAAAAGAAGGGTACCCTGACTGAGGGATGATGTGAAAAGTTCTGTAACCGGCACAGCTAATATAGGAGCTAGAAGTCTGATCATTCGTATATGGATGCTATCAGACCCTGCCGATTTGTTGTAAGCTAAGCTGGCCAATATAGTCTCGACGTTGTGTACCTCGAATGTAAAGTGAGTGCAGAGGGGACGATCAGCGAGTATACTTTGAAGTGATGGCACAGAGGCGTTCGAGTTACAATATTTGCGTTGCACGCCTTGAAAATGCAAGGAAAACAACTGAGACTTTTCAGTGCTTGCAATGACGGCTGAGCCATCGTCTCTTTTCAAGCTACCTACACCTTTTCGTGTTGACCCTTTAGACTGAACGCAGTTGTAGTATCGTTTCGGATGAGTATTGGCTTCTTGAGCGAGTCTCATTTCGAACGAGATTTTCGCTGCACGTATCTTGGAAACAGCTATATTTCGTGCTTCTTTGTAACGGGCCCAAGTCCCACATGAGGGAGTAAGCTTATAACGTTTCCATTTTGCGTCGCGGTGACGTACGCTACGGGAGACTGAGGCGGACCACCATTGAGGTTTACCATTTTGGGAACGGGAACGACAGGAGCGAATCGATCCTGAAGTTGAAGGATGTTTTTCTTGATCTGCCCCCACATCCCATCTACATGGTCAATGTTTTTCCACGGGAGTAGCGCTGCTGCCTGTAATAGAGAAGCAGGGTCGATCCTATGGAAGCATCAAGACACCTTAAGCGGAGGTTTACCAAATGACAGGAGTAACTCGCAGGCTAACACTAACACATGGTAGTTCTTTCCTAGTGGTGGCAGGGAAACCAAATGTCGTATACCGCTTCAAGAGGTTGAAATAACTAGGTCAAGAGTAGACGAAGACTGACCCTCTCGAAATCTAGTTGGTTCGTTTACGTGTTGGTAAAGTGCATGAGAGTGTAGCCAGTCAAGTAAATCGTTCGCGTTTCCTGGGGCATGCAAGGTTTGGTACTCCCAGTTCATTTTGAGTAGATTAAAATCGCCGAAGATTACAAGACGTAGTGCTACGGCTAAAAGAGACAAAAGCTTAATTTACAAAAGAGCATCTTTTTCCAAACTAGTGTTCGGACTACGGTAGACGCAGCTTACCACTATACGCGTGCATCCATGCATGAGCAAGGCAGATATTATCTGCACGTTCGCTGTAGAAAGAGAAATACTTTTCTCGAAGCGTTATCAATAAGGAGTAACGCCCCTCCTGCTAGCTTACCAAGAGGTCGATCGCTTCTTACGACGCTAAACCTATCCGCGATTGAAGCTGGTATGTGGTCATCATGAGACAACCATGATTCCGTGACACCCACAATTTTGTAGTGAGTGTCGTCAACTCTACAGAGGAGTTCAGCTCATTTATTTCTAATGCTACATGCGTTTGTATAGAACAGAAGAGCACTATTATATGGGGCCGGACTCCCGGTGTTAGGGCTACCTAAGAGCTCTTTGTCCTCGAGCGTATTACCCGAGGCGGCTTCGTGTTTTTTGAAGGCTGTATTTCATCAAGAGATACAGCATTCGTTTTAGAATCGGATGACAAATCCTGGCATCCAGTTTCATCTTCGTGGTTTGTGTCACTACAACTCAACCACGATTCATCCTCTAAAGGACAGCACGACAGAGCGCGAACATCCTTAGTCGGGTTAGTGTGAACCACTCGATTAGCTTTAACTTGCTTCCAGGGAGCCTTTGGAGGACAGGAGGATGGCGATGGTTTCGCCTTCTGTGATCTCAATGCAGTGGTATGCTGGCTGGAGGTAGGCGGGACCGGTAAACGTTATCTCCACTACCAATTTTGGCTGGGCTGAAAGGGGTGTAGCATTGAAATAAAAAGTCTATCTAACTACTTTTAATTTAGACAATGCGTCAGTGAGCTAGTTGTGTATTGGTCATGTGCTTCACCTAAGTGTCCTGAGGTCGCAGGTTCTAGTCTCGGTGGCGGAATTATTTTCTGAAAATTATTTGTCATCGGATTGAAGACACATCATTTTTTCCAAATAGGATTTTCTAAATTTTATCTCTCTTATCTTAATTTTGGTTTCTTCCAAAGCAATCTCCCTCTCCCATTTTATCCGCTCCCTTGATTTTCTTTTCATTTCCATTTCGTTGAGTTTTGCCTCTGCTGCTTCAGCAAAACGGTGCACGAATGGTTGCAGAGATTGAGAAAAGGAACTGTGGGGAGAGTCATTAATGAGAGTGTCATTAGGAAACGTATCAAAAAATGGATCCAGCTCATCAGAGCTGGAACTTTCCTTGAGCACTGCACCCGCTATTACTTGTAGTTTGTTAGTAGGCATTTATTTTATTTATTTATTTATTTTTATTAAAAATTATCAGCCAGTGATTTGTTTGAACTTCTGTCGCTTTGGACAAAATTGAAATTGAGATAAGGGATATAGAAGTCAGACAACGCTATTTGAAGGAAATGATGTGTCTTAACACCGATGACGAATTATTTACAGAAAATAATTTCGCCACCGGGACTCGAACCTGGACCTCACGACTGCAAGGGTAGTGGTTTTAACTTCTACCG
>JACCGJ010000630.1:0-64125 GCA_013407085.1 Atriophallophorus winterbourni | reverse complement strand
ACTTGTGGTACGCTCCTCCTGACGGATCGTTGAAGGACTTCAGCTTGATCCGCATTGTTGCAACCAGCAGGTGATGGTCGGAGGCTGCATCGGCGCCGCGCCTCACTCTGACGTCCAGCACACTACGCCTTCACTTTCTGTCTATGGTGAAGTGATCTATCTGATTTCGTCTTCCCATCGTGTGAAGTCAAGTAGTTTGTGGACCTTTGTGAGGGTAAATGGTGCCACCTATTATAAGTCATGAACGAACAAAAGTCTGTCACCCAGGTCTCCGTTTCGGTGCAGGTACCCACGCAGTGTCTGCCCAGATGAGTTCCCTGCCTGTGTTGCATTCACCGACCTTAGCGTTCAAGTCGCCCAGGGACGATCTTCATGTCTCTGCGCGGAGTCCGGGTCTATAAAGGGCCCTGTTAAAGGAGTTGTTAGACATCTTCCTTCTCCTCTCTGGGGCTCGTGTTTGTTGGCGCATAACAGGATGGATGGTGGATGATCTGCCTTCCCTTGGAGTGAACCTGGCTGTCAAAGTCTGGGTGAGACAGGTTCCCTGCCTTAGCCTTCTTTAGCCTCGGGCGCTAACATATTTGCACACTACATTGAGTGGGCCATGATTCATATTTCATGTCCGGAATTAGATGATGGTTTTACCCAGAAGTAGTCGGTTCCGACCGATCCCCATTCCATCGAGCTCCACATAGGCCCAGAACTTTGATGTGTTAACTTTCCACTCTTTGGCTCTGTGCTAATTTCCCGCTCTATAGGGTTCTGATGTTCCAGGTCCCTATCCGGGTCTTGCCTTGGTTGTGAGAAGTATCGGCGAGTTGGCTTCCGAGGCTTCCAAAACAGCACGCGTCATGAGCCCCACTGAGAGGAGTCCTCTCGTCCAGGCAGCTTTTGTGCAGTTTTTTGGTTGTTGAAGTTTCTTTGTAGCAGCGTTGGTATTTACGGGGGTGTGTTTCGCTACTGCAAAATTAGTCTCGAACCATTCGATTCGCAAGATGACTGCAATCGAAATTTTTCTAACACAAAAGTACATGAGAATCAACCGAGAAAGTCGTCTAGTAATCCTCGCATGAGCATTGTAATCGAACTACTGAGAATCAACGAAGGATGGATGTATCCAGCAAAACGTAAAGTGCAAGTCCGTCGGTCGATGCGGGAACGATTTGGTCTCCCCAAATGCATGACAATTAGAATAGTGCAAAACGCGAGAATAATACGGCAATTCTGTCTACTGACTTCCGTGTACTACAAATCTTCAATGGTAAACTATAATTCAATCATTCATACAGGATAGTGATAGGGAATGAAAATAGTGTACAATCAAGTATAACGTTTGATTTTTCGATCTGACACGTCTTCTTATTCTGTGCGTATCCCGCAACAAGCAGTCGGTTAACTTCGTCGGGTTTCGACAGCAATGTGATTTCTGCCAAACCAAAATCGCCTAAGTTGCACAGACGCTAGAGGTCCAATGGGCAAGTTCTTAGCTTCAGTTTTGGAGTAAGATGAGAAATTCAATCGAGTCTTTTTGGGTTGGTATCTCATCAAAAAGATCTTTCGGTGAGTTGAAGTGTTGATGTGTCCCGTTTTGAATTTCTGAGTAATCAATGAAGTGAAAAATAGTGATTGAACTCATTCACTCAAAAATAACCGATTTCTTTGCTTTTGAAGTGCTCATATCATATACAAACTAACGTTACTTAAATGGTAGCGGAGTGTAAGTACCCCGCAAAAGAGTCAATCCACTTTCTGTTCGACATTCAAATTTTGATGGAAACAATTCACTTAACAGCGGCTTCAAATAATAATTGCTACAACAAAATCATTTCGCAAGAAATGGATAGAAGACAGCGAAACCAATCAATGATAGATGGGTCGACACAGCATTTATTTTTGTAGGCTTTGATGGAGTTTAGTTTTAAAATTGATAACCACATAAATGAAAACAAAGCACAGCAATTGCAAGGCAATGTTAATTCACTAAACTGACTGACTGCACCCAAAAACTATAAAATAAAATTGGAACCATGCAACAACAAAACGAATAGTTGGATTCAGCTGGATTGATATGACTGAAGTTATCAAAGGAACTGTAAATCTATTTTCCAGGAGCAACATGAAGAAAAACAGCCTGGATGTGTTACATATACAAAGATTCCAGCTGTCATCACGGATGAGCTTAAACATTGTGGAAAAGGATAGGAAGGTTTACTCACGAATTCAAAGAGACAAACGATTGTAAAACATGGTTTGATCCGGTAGTATAATTGATGACAACCAATATTAGGAAAATAGAGCGGTACTAAATTTGGACCTATTGATAGTCTTTTAGAAACGACCCGATAACACCCACTGTATCTGGTTGGGTGGCGGTGCTAGTTTGAATGAAACACATTGGCATACAGAAACTGGGACTGTGCACTTATCAAATAGCACAGGAGTTATCCTGTTTACATTCTTGACATTTCACCAGTATTGAAGTGCAGAAAGATTAGTTATGAAGTCCGTGTTGACTCATTTAGCATTAGTGTTGTTGGCCTCCTCTGGTCAATGTCGCCCAGAAAAATTTATCGCAACCGAACAATCATACCACGCTTTAAAAAGTTACACAATGGAATGTGAGAGGAATAATCTCTCCCGCAGCTTTCACAACGGTAGGTTGGGCGGCAGTTGCAAGCTCTCGGCCTGATCTACATTCAGCAAATGAGAGCAGTATTTGGGTCTTTACCAGCTCAAAGATGACGCTACACACTGTGCCTCCAAAGTAAGCGATCAAAAGCAAGGTGCTCCTAACTCATCGGATCAAAAGCGTTCATATTTCCGTTATTATGGCCAGATTAAAGGTTGACTTCCTAATTTTAACTCGCCAGAGAGTACAACAATGGGAACAAAAACATTTCCAATTTTTACACAACTCAGCAAGAGTTAACGGTACCGACGTAGACAAGAGAACATATAGACCAGCTTTAGAATCAATTTCTGTGTGCGTTAATAAGTCCATCCACGACATATTCAAGATGTGACGGAAATCGTAATTAAATAAAGACCATGAAACCGTTTCATCGGTATATAGTATTTTTTGCAAGAACAACCCGTTTACGTGAGTGTATACAACCGTAAAATCCTATATTGTTACAAGTTCGGATTTCAGCATTACAAAATTTAATCAGCACATGGTTGGTTAGAAATTCAAAACCAAGGAGCACTATACCCTTGTCTAAATTTGAGTGGACAAAGAGAATTCAAACAACCGTCATCAGAAAAGCATTAATTCCAGGTTGAATCGGCTCGCCTAAGCTAATGCATGTAGCGGTCTGTGCGCGTTGCTATTCGAAATTAATTGTGCAGACCTTACCTTTCGAACAGGACTCGTTAATAATGGCTTAAATTTGTTAATGCCAAACAGATTTAAACCTTAAAGCTTGCTTATAAAACTGTTTGTACTTATGTATAACAGTGAGAATTAAGCAGCAAATTACTGTGAATGTCACCCGATTTCCAGTAGGTCGACATGTACTCTCTCTCTCTCGAATACATGTGACTAGTCTGAACAGGACTGGGTATTGCAAGGGCATTTAACGCCCTTTCCACTAGATTCAAGTTAATCGAATGATGGTATCGTTTGGAAATTCATCCGGTTTCACCTCTTTGGCTAGCGACACCAAAATGAACAGCATTCGAAGCGAGGGAAAATGTAAAGGGGTATATTTTTGAACGTATACTCGCGTGTAACAGATTTTCATTAACCACAAATCGTTTTCACAGTAGACAGAGGTGCCGAAATGGTGTACGCTACTCAAACAGTTGCAGGTTCCATGTATGTGCTTGCTATATGATAGAAACATTGAGTGAACCTTTGACAACGAGAACAATTCCCCTTTACAATATTTTGTATGATCAAAAGGTAAGGTGTTCTCGACTGGGGCCATTTTTACGGCGCAAGAGTTGCTTGAGACAGAAAGAATCTACCATACAGCAATCCGAATGTTACCATAGGCAGTGTTAAATTCTCCTTCCATGAAAATGCAAGTTCACTCAAGGTCATTAATTGTCGCTAACCCAGTACTATAAGTAACACAAGCAAAAAGGAAACAAACACCACAATTAATATGTTCACAAGTGAGATTGTTAAACAGAAGCAAGACTTCACTTCGCCAAAATAGCTTGGATTCTCTAGCCTAATTTCAAAATGGTTTCACAATCAGGTTCGACGCTCAATACAGTGGTGTTAAGTCTTCCAACCTGCCTACACCTACTCCTTTATAGATCCACAAGACATTTAGTTCTCTTGCGCCGTTTCTAATATTTTCATGGCGATTAAGCATCAGCAATGCTAGAGAGATAATAGGAGGAAAAAGAGATTTCCCTTCAAAGGTGACCTATGACACAAAGGGTAGGATGGAGAACTGGACCCAGATATTTTCCTTGATACGCGCGTGCAAAATGTGGACAGTTAAAGTATCTCGGATACGAAAGACGATTGACGAAATGTCATGCATTTGCAGAAGCAAGCAAACCTACTTAAGAGGATATCAAGACAAAACAGACCACTTTATTAGTGTGGCATCGTCAACGGAGACAGCTCTACACCGGTAGCATGTACCGAGTGTTTAACTGCCACAAAACCATGAAGAAAGAAAAACCGTAAAATACGGGAAAGGGTGGGACTTAAGTAGCCACGGGTTCTATAGAAGAGTAAGCACAAACAAACTGGGATGAGGAGCCTCGAATGGCACATGCATTCAAACAAATTTCATGAACGAGTAGAGCGACATCAACATGGCAGATTCCTTGCGGCTTTCACTGTCATGCATCATAACAAGCTTTTCTCGTCACTCCGCTTGGCAACATACAAGGTTAAGCAAACACCCCAGGGTGTTTAGTGTAAGACCGCCATTGAACACGGTTTCGGAACATATCCTGAAGCGTAACTAACCATTGTGGTATCTGATCGCGGGGATCCCAACCTGGAAGACGTGCTGCGCCGACTTTGGAAAGGTTACTAGTAGGGGTTTTAGCCGCATATGCCATGTGACGGTTTGGCCACCACGAGATTCGGTGTCGGGAGTCGGTGATCTGGCATCTGTAAAACGTGACCCAACTAGCGTAACTTATGCAGGTTGATCTGCTTCTCTAAATCAACATTACTACCGAACAACTTATTTCGGAGAGCATCGGTGCGTATGTGATTGTAACAGCTAACTCCTAGAATGTTGCGGAGACATCGGTTGTCAAATACTTGTTGATGATGAATGTGTTCTTTACGCGAGGTCCAAGATTCGCACCCATACAGTAATACAGTCCGAAATTTCGTTTTGTTGACTGTACACTTAAGTAGCCGATACAGTCCTTTCTGACGCCAGAGGTGACCTAGGCTGCGGAATGCTACGGTCGCTTTAGAAATGTGTGGCGAGACCTCGTCATCTAACGATGCAGAATTATTTATACAACTACCGAGATACGTAAAACAATCTACAATTTCAAGCCCATGATTATCAAGTAATAAAGTATTGTTTGATAAGTCGATGTCCTGCAGCAGGATACTGCAAAACGAACTCCAAATGCGGTACATTACTAGCCAGCTTGTTCAGTATTGCCTGTGCGTCTGTGTACGAGTCAAAGAGCAGAACTATATCATCAGCATAGTCCAAGTCGAGAAGCTTATCACCTGGCATTATGTGAACTCCAAAAGCTGGGGCTCATTCGTTGCATAATTGCATGATGGCATCAATTACAAAATTGAACAGAAACGGAGAAATCGGACATCCTTGTCGGACGCCACTTGTGGTGGGGAATTTGGGTGAGAGACCGTTTTAAACCCTAACGCATCCGGATGCATGAACATAAAGTGCATGTAGTATGTTGACATACTTTTTCGGAACCCCTTTGCATAGCAAGGTGTTAAACAGAACATTTTGATCGACTGAATCAAATGCTCCTTTGAAGTCTAAAAAGATGGCTATTGACGGCTGGCGATAAGTGTGCCGCAGTTCTAAGATCCGTCGAAGAGTAAAAATGTGGTCGACACAGCCTCTGCCAGGTCGGAAACCAGCTTGCTGCTCTCGGATCTGTGATTCCCTATGCGATGTTAATCTTCGAAGGCATATGGACGCTAATAATATCGTAATGATGGGAGTGAGACTTATCCCACGGTGATTAGAGCATGAGCTTCGCACAACTTTTTTAAATATAGGTATGATAATCGATTCTCACCAAATCTGAGGGAAGGATTCTGACAACCACACTTCACGGCGCAGATCGCCTAATGTGCTGATTAGGACCTGGCCACCTTCTTTGAACAAAACAGGCGTTATTTCATCGGGGCCAGCAGATTTGAATCGTTTCATGGATTCGATACATGCTTTAATTTCTAAATCATTAGGGGGATCTACGCTAACAGGCCAAGGATCACACTGCTTCAAGTGAGGGAATGATTCTGTTGCAGGCGACCAGCTGAACTGTTTTTAAAAATGTTCGGCCCAGCGTGAGAGGAGGCGATTCTTGTTAGTGATAAGATTACCGTCTATGTCAGCGATAGTCTCACTCACTCCTTTTTTCGTATGAATCGTCGATCGAATAAGTTGGAAGAGTTTTCGCACGTCACCAGCAATATTTGCTATTTCCATTTGTTCGGCCTTATATAGCCACCACTTTGATCTGTCAAGTCTTAATCTCCGTTTAAGTACATATCTTACGCGTCTACGCTCTGTACGGCGTCCAGGATCACGAGATATTTGGCGTCGCTGATGAAGAATTTCTATAGAGCGCTGTGAAATCAAGTGAGACTGTGGGGTTGATTGTGTAGTCTTACAGGCTGATATTGCGGCGAGCAGCATGATTTCTGCTATCTTGTTCCACCTTTAATCGGCAACAGGGAGTGAGTTAGTAAGGTAGTCCTGTAAATTTCTTGAACTGCAGGCTGCGAGAATTTTTCCGTCGCAATGCGTTTCCTATTCGAAGGATTCGTACTGGAAAACTTTAACGAGAAGCTACACCACACAAGAGCATGATCTGAATCGATGCAGGTATTCCAAAAAGAGCGGCAGTCCTCAATGCAACCTATCCAGCGAGCAATTATGGCGATATGGTCGATTTGGACCGAAAATTGACTTCCATCAGCCAAGCGCCGTGGCACATTGAAATCTTTTACGGCGAAAGGAAGTGCTGCTAATGAATAATCGAGATTTTGCACAGAATTGTATAAACCGTTCACCATTATCTGTGCGTTGGCCTTCAAAACCAAACATACCACTTCATTGTGATTCAGATGTATCTAAGCGACCCAGTCTTGCATCCGTATTTTCCGATAAGACAACAATATCGGAGCTTTTGCACGTCGCAAAAGAGCACATAGATAGTCGTAGAAAACGTTCCTCTCGTCGTCGGAATTGGTGTTAGTCGGGGCTACTATAAACAAGCATGTCTGATTAGAGGATTTTGAGTTTCGTCTAATATTAGTGGCTAGTCTAACAGCGCACATCCTGCTATTGAAACGAATCCAATCGATTAGACAGGATTCAGCACGTGAATTCTGCACTATCAACATCCGCCTGTCATGAAATGGCAGCTACAGGATCACCGGAGCAGCGCAAAAAGTGAAGAGTCGAAAGGTTTGGGGAAGTAAGTTCAGTAATTATAGACAGATCATATAAGCGCGTTTCCGATACACAGCAGACATCAATAGTTAGACTATCTAAGGTACGAGCGAGTGCAGCTTGCTGGCCTATCAGTCTAAGTGTTCTGACATTCATAGATGCGATGTGAACTTAGGTCTGTGGTTTCAGGAATTGATCTGTAGGTACGCGAACAGAGGATGCTCCAACATGTTCAGTGTGGTCTTTTCCAAGGCTGGGATTGACAGACGGAGAGTTGTTAATAGTGGATGGGGGAGGGGAAGGGTTAGAAAAGTTTGAAGAGTAGGGCCAGCAGTAGCTTGTTTTCGCTAACCGCCCTGCTGTATGCAGCAGGCAAGGCGACTCTGTTTATCGTGCGCGACGGACATTGCACTATGGAGTTGCGTTTTGCAGTTAGGGTTGCATGCGGGCTGGGATACTGCTAGGTCGCCCATGCCTAGACACGAGAACAATTAGGGTTCCCGACCAAAGCCTTTGGTTAAAAAGCCTGACCCACAAGGCAGCAGTTTGGGTTGAGACCGTGTTCGTCTGACCTATATCCGTTGACCTTCCTGGTATGAGTGACTTTGAAGGTGCCCCGAGAGCACCACCCAGCATAGCTCAATGGGTCATAGAGGTAAACAAACCATCGCACCACGTTAAGGTCCAGTGCATACTTTCTACTTATTTGTGTGTAGGAAGTAAGCACTTGTTAAACAATCATAGACTTATATCTATATCCTGAAATAACTTCCATAATAAATCCCATTGTAAGCAGGAATCGTAGTACAAACGTTAGCTTATAATTACAAAATTTACAGTGTACAAACGGTAAGTAGTAGTAAGTAGTGGTAAGTAGTGATCAATGAACGATTCAAGTCAGGTCAACGGGTTTCTCAGCGACCGCTTGTATGAAAACACGTCGTACCGAAAGATTTTTAGCAATATTCACCGTTCTCTTGTACACGTAAGTACAATGTACGACAGTGAAGCCTGCCGATCGCAACTTCTGCTCCAGATCATCGGTGGAAAAGAAGTAGGACAACGTGCCGTCTTGACGAACGTAGGCAGGCAAATCACGAAGCAGTCGTGTCTCTCGACCGAAGCGCAGTTGAGCATGGTCGTACAAACCGTAATCACGGAACAATAAACGGCCTCCCGGTTTCAAGACACTGCAAAAACGAGTATAAAAAGTACAGCGTTGAATAGAAAATACGCAGTATATTAACGATAAGGGGTGATCGACGTAAATCTTGACCGTGGGTTTTCTGGGGCAGAAAACGGGGTGGTACTTCAACCTATTAGTAAACTAAGCGATGGAAAATTAAGGTTGATTATCAATTCGGGTGGGTAATCAAACAAGACAGACAGACTACAGAAAGTAGTACGGAAGTTTCAATGTTGCTCAGAATCAGGCAAATGGCAAGTACATCGATATAGAACACAACGATCGGTTCCTTGCTAGCGGTTATTTTACACGTGGCATTTAAAGTATCCACTGTAGATGCAAGTGTGATCGAGATAATTACAATATTGGTCTTCCGAAAGGTTCGTGGTTTAATTCAAGCGGCAGTTGCGCATATGAAACCACGTACTTAACCCTAATTCTACGCGAGTGTTAAAAGGGTACAGAGAATCGTCTGAAAAATAACAACGATAGTCACCCAACCTGTTGGAACAATATCACTTAAGCCGCATCCTCTTAACAATGGGGCCCCAGTACTTGTACTTGTGTGCGACTATCTCCTACTGGAGGATGAGTCGGCTTCAATGAAGATTCTTGGGAATTTGGGTACAAAGCGGCGTCCCCAGCACCACTCGGCGTTTGTTCGAGTCAGCTTCTCAAACCTTTGCACAACCAAGTGCGACCTGCAAGGCATCAGGTAGTTGCCAGAAAGAGGTGGTGTGCACCAACTAACCGTCTACCAGACTCTGTTCCAGGTTTTTCCTCAGGGTTTTCTCCCGAAGCCTTTCCGGCGATCGGGTATCCCGCAAGGCAGCGGAGGTTTAAA
The DNA here is from genome assembly GCA_013407085.1 of Atriophallophorus winterbourni. Classification (NCBI taxonomy): domain Eukaryota; kingdom Metazoa; phylum Platyhelminthes; class Trematoda; order Plagiorchiida; family Microphallidae; genus Atriophallophorus; species Atriophallophorus winterbourni. Next base: position 54,500 of record JACCGJ010000630.1, on the reverse strand, counting down.
ATCGGGGTTTTCTTTCCCTTAGATGAAATGCCCTCCCAGGCTAACGAGCTCCATCTGCCCGAAGCCCCAGTGGCCAGATAAAGAAAAATTCCAAGGAGTGATTGATTGTCGAGCATCCTAGCACTTTCAAAAATCAGACCAGGCTTGGTTGGACAGAAAAATATGCACAGGCGCTGAGTTACATGACATTGCAAACGAAATATTGGAGATGAAACATTAAGGTAAGGAATGTTTCTGAGAACGATCTAGTAGTCACATTGGCGAAACAATCGGCCAGAAAAGTTTCCCGGAGTGTGCCGCTTCTGACACAGCGGCTTCGTCAGACCGAGGATGTTATTCAACGCATCGAACAGAATTACGTAATTCGCCATCAATAACCTGCCTTGCCAGAAAACAGCCTACCGTAAGCCCATGGTTGACTATTCCTACAGGCAACATGATGAATTGGACAATGCACTGTCCATGATTGTGTAGCACTTTGCATGGCTCGTGATTTGTGATACACGTATACAAGTTCACCGTCAATAAGGTGGATGGATAGGAAAGAGATCTAAGCGATGGGGCGCCAGGTACTGCCGCGAATCAATAGTAAATAAGATTCAATTTATGCCTAATATATATTTATTTCTAACAATGTTTCACCTTAAACACTTCAGTCGTACAATTTGAGGCGTGATCATTTTCAACAGCGATCCCCGGAAACATACTGTTTGGTAAGAAAAACAGCTTTCTGTCTAAATAGCTCATTTGCATGCATTTCCATCACACACACACACACCATACTTTTCGAACGTCATTAATACATTCTGACTTTAGACAAAAAACAACCATCGTACTGTCATTGGAGTATCGCTAAAATATTCCAAACAGTCGCCAATGCTGCATTGCACCGAGTGTGGGACTGAGCTTAATTCTCACACGAAGTTAAATTTCAAGTTGCAAATGAGGATTTATCCTCCAATTTGCAAGTAAAACAGCTGTTCTGAGCCTTGTCTGTGTGAGTTGATACTCATAGGCTACTGAGTGATAAGCTGAACTGCAGCCAGTGATTAGAAGCGGTGTAATCATGTTTTGTTCTGGTTAGAACGCAGCCGCTCTCAGGAGCAAACACAATTACCAATCATTACCGATTGCGTTTAACCTGCAACAAATTATGAAACATTCAATGTCCATGATCGTTGTTAGTAGTAGGACACGCAGTTCTCGAGCTTCGGCTCACGTTTCAACAAATGGCAAAATAAACCTACTGTGTATCGATTGCGCAATGTTGGCTGAAACAATGCAAATGCACGAGGTTACCGCGAAGGGAAACACCATTAGAACAACGGAAGGAAGAGACGCAAAACAGTGATTTCTTCGTAAAAGGTTTAAAGCAATTTACCGGAAAACATTCTCCAAGCAAACCTCCATCTTCTCCGGAAGTAAGGCGGATAAAACGAAAATTAAGGTGACCAAATCGACATTTGAAACTAGGCAATTGGAGGAGCCCTGGTTCGAAATGAGTGCGGGGCGAAGGCTGTCGGCCTGTGTGACGTCACATACAAACGCGGTACACGGGATCGCTGCTCCAGCGGCCCGTTGGCGGAACAATTCGACCGCACAATCCGACAAATCACAAGCAAAAATATCGAACGCTGTGGAGAAACGGAAATGAGGCATGGTTATAATCGAAATGACGGAAAAACAGAGTTGGAAACATATTGCACATTATAAAGTGCCAGCATTAGGGGGCAAGACAACAATAAACTTCAGTTTATATGTATGTATGAAAGCATAAGCCTGATCCAGGCAAAGTGCCGCACAGTCAGAGACTGCACATGGGCGAAGATACGGTCAGGTTGCCCATGCCTAAACAGATATGAGGAAGAAAAAAGAACAGGAAATGGTAGTCAGACTTCAGCCTGTTTCAGCATGCAGCTCACTACGTCTGGCCAATCAATTTAGCACGGTGTTAGCCGCACAGCACAAAGTACTGTAGGATTGGGTTAAGATACTGCAAGGTTGCCCAGGCCTAGGTAAATATGAGAAACAAAACAGAAGTGAAGGTGAAGTTTCAGAGTGTTTCAACATGCAGCTCACCACCGGTGGTCAATCAATTTAGCAAGGTATTAGACGCAGAGCACATAAGTACTGTACGATTGCACATCTGTGCATCCTCGAGTTTACATGGCAGTAGAATGCTGAATCAGAGAAACCCTTGAGGAAATTCAATACTTTGATGTCACATAAGCAGCGGTTAATTGAAAGAAGTGAAGCTTGCCAGCCAGACGTAAATGGTGGTTCGACGATGCACCCGTTCTTGGCATCTCATAGGCGAAATGGAGCAGGGATCAGCACCTAATTCAATTTGTTGGTGTAAGAGAAGAATTCAAGTACCCTTAAACTGCGGTTAGAACGAAATCGGACTTTTAGGCCGATGTTACATAAGGTTAACAACTGTAATGCTCAAAAGAGACCTAACCAGTGGATTTGAACAACGCTTTGAAACAGCCAAAGTCCTCAGAAGAAAAAATCAGAAAAAGCAATCGAAGTAAACCGAGTAGATATTTCCTCCAAATATCACTAATATTAAACCAATAATCAATCACCTGTTCGCATTGGTTTACAGGCCATTAAGAGAAAATACAGCCTACCTTATCGCAGTTACAGCGACGTACACTATGCGGTCATTAGGCACGAGTGACATAATACCAAAATCTTATCTTTCTACGAACCCAGCATTCATCAGTATCGCAATTTCCCATTGAATATAAGGTACGGAAAGGTAAGTGAAAAAGCGCATTTTCCAGGAAAGCACCATTTCGAAGGCCTGTCATGCGACCTCCTTATAAATGGGAAAGGGGTTCGCGACATGGAGTGCAATAGGTTGCAGCGTAAGATTCAGTTATTTTGAGAGGTTTGGCTATCAGTCGGGTGAAGTGTATGTATGTATGATGTATAAAATCACAAGCTTGATGCAGGTAAAGTGCCGCACAGTCGAAGACTGCACATGGGTTAAGATACTGTCAGATTGTCCAGGCCCTGAAAGATATGGGAAAGGAAAATAGCAAAGGCAGTGAGACTCCAGCGTGTATTCGCATGCTATACACTACTAGTGGCAAATCAATTTAGCACAGTGTTAGCCGCACAGCCCAGAAGTACTGCACGATTGCACATCCGTGCGGAAAGTGGAGCAAACAAACTTGGATCCAAATCCAAAGTCATGCGGATTTCGCTAATTTTTTTGCAAAACAGTTGCAAACTTACGCTGGCCCAAAGAACTGAATCACGTTTAGATCCATCAAAAGTAACGAACAGGGGAAACGAAAAATAGTGAAAAATTGCATGGTTTCATTCTGCATTGAAGCTATTTGTTAAGCAGGTTTCGTGCTGTTTTCACGCATCAGGGACAGTAGGATCATGATCCGCATGCACTTGAAGATTGTAATGCTGTTCATGATGATGAGACAGAATGATTTCGTGTTAAAGTAGTCAATGCTGGTAGAAAGCGCCACCAATTAAATTGGAACCGACAAGTTCCACAGGCCGACCAAAAATTAGCTGCTGTGCATCAAAATGTTCGGGATGCGCGTTTCCAATAGCATGGGACATTGATTGCTGCATCATTTTGTCTTACTTTACTTTTACTTTTGTCCGACTATCTCCTCCTGGAGGATGAGTCGGCTTCAAAGAAGATTCTTGGGAATTTGGGTACAAATCGGCGTCCCCAGCATCACTCGGCGTTTGTTCGAGTCTTCTTCTCTAGCCTTTGCACAACCAAGTGCGACCTGCAAGGCATCAGGTAGTTGCCAGAAAGAGGTGGTGTGCACCAACTAACCGTCTACCAGACTCTGTTCCAGGTTTTTCCTCAGGGTTTTCTCCCGAAGCCTTTCCGGCGATCGGGTATCCCGCAAGGCAGCGGAGGTTTAAAATCAGGATTTTCTTTCCCTTAGATGAAATGCCCTCCCAGGCTAACGAGCTACATCTGCCTGAAGCATTTTGTCTCCAGTACGTAAAGCAAAACGTGAATCAAAGTCTAATTCGATTGTGGGGGAAAAAGGTACTGGTTAGATGAAATCTCAGATAAAAATTAAAACACACCTTCAGGTGAAGTACTCTCGAATAAGGGAAAAAGAAAGTTGCCAACACCACAGCCAACTTCTAAGATACTTTTCTTTTGGGAAACACCAGACACAGACGGATGGCGTTGATCAAGCTCAACGAGATCGAAGAACTCCTTTGTTGTCCAATGACGATCCTAAATTGACAAAAATAGAAAAAGTAAAATTATATTCGTATTCTGCAGATTAATCAGTGGCGAGCAGCTAAAAACAATTGATTTTACAAGTGAATAAAAGTTTAAACATACGCCAACGGCTTTCTAGAGGTTGGAGTTTTACAAGAACAGCGTTGTAATATTTCGAATGACCTTTAGCCTGGTAAGCATAGTCAGAAAAAGTTCCAATAGGTTGCACGTAGACTGCCATCGTAAGCCTTACACTGAGAAGAGCATGTGCGTAGCCGGTGAAAAAACGGACGCAGATCTCTATCAGAACGGCTAGAGAATAGTTGAATATCTGAACAAGGTTTCAACAGTGGTCTGAGTCTAGTCAGTAAAATCAAGATATTCTGCCCCACAGTCAAGCTCCTGCTCAGATACGGATAAGAAAAGTGAAAGTTATGAGTGGAGATCGTTGAATAGCCTGACATTTGGCATACGTGCGCAAGGTTGGTAAGCATCCACTGGCTCGTGTCTAAAAGGAATGAACGGCTAGGGCAACGCATCTAGCTGGAGAACAGTGAGAGTTCATTGTATACTGTATATACAAGCCTGGATCCAGGTTAGGTGCCGTATAATCAGACAGCACGTGGGCTGAGATACTGTCAGGTTGCTCAACATACAAGACATTTGACGACGAGAAGGCACTCAACAGTCAAGTATGAAGTATTTCAGACGAAAAACGATCATTTTCCTTGCAGAAAGCCGTCGTATGGCCCTGAGATGTTATTAATAGAAAAATATTACTATGTAAGTCAGGGAACGCTCAAGTATAAAACAAAAAGAAAATCTTACCTTAAAAAACCGGGTACCGTTCCTTTTGTAAAATTTGTTCCAATTTTTCTCAGCATCACGTGTGAGGCGTACCCGATTCATGTCACTGACAAGAGTGTTAATCTGCTTATCAATGACAGCCTCGATTTCATCTCGCTTCAAAACTTGTGAAGTGCAAGTACCAATCGACGGAGAATGATCGTGGGCAGCTGTGAACAGAAGAGTTTCGTTGTATTTCGCATGATTAGTTTCCACGACAGGAAGCAGCTATTCACAGCAAACTAAACATTTATTCGCGTAAAACGAATCGCGTTTACGTGTAGAAAATTTTAAAACAACCACCACATATATTTAACAACGAATGATCCACGTATGTGTGATGCATTCAACTTGCTCTGAGCAATACGCTGTTTCACAGACACAGATGCACATTGCAACATATATTCGCATTTTAAGAATATCCATTGATGGGACGGTAACAGATAGAAACACTATGTGACAGCGTTTGATAAAAGTTAATGGCTTAATATCTGAATGAATGAAAGCACAAGACTGATCCAGGCAAAGTGCCAGAAAGTCATTGACTGCACGTGGGCTAAGATACTGTCAGGTTTCCCAGGCCTAGACAGATATGAGAAAGAAAATAGAAATGGTAATGAGACTCTAGCGTGTTTCAGCATGCAGCTCACTACCGGTGGCCAATCTAACTTGGAACGTGACCGAAAGCATATGAGTGAAACGAAGCAACGACAACCCTGGCCCGGTTTGAAACGATTGATGTCGTCTGATCGTCCCGTGATGACGTGAGCGAATGATTTGACGGTATGGTGAATTTGCGAACGAGCTTCCTTTCATAAGCCAACATTATATACATAGCAAATATGGTCACCGTTCAATTTTTCCAATAATCAATACAAAGGTTATCAATATCCATGCAGACGATATCCACGCAGACTATTTCATTGGAACGGCATGTACTGTATATGAGACAATTACCTAGGAAGGACAAATTGAACTCATCAATTTGTGACAAAAGCGATAGGCTAAAGGTCCAAGATAAGTTCCCTAAAGGAAACGCTTATCAAGTGCAACCATTGAAGTCTAGGCCTGGGCAACCTGACAGTATCTTAGCCCACGTGCAGTCTCTGACTGTGCGGCACCTTGCCTGGATCATGCTTGTGCTTTCATACATACATACATACATTGAAGTAATGAACCATGCACGTAAAACGGAAGGACTTGATGTGCCCAGCCAAAGACGTAAGCTTCCGTCAACGAAATATATAGTAGCTGTTCACGATACTTTTAAAGCTGTCTCAGGGCAAAGATCTTGTCCGTAATTCAGCGAATGTATCGGAGGCCAAAAAAATTCCGCCCAAACTCTATTAACAAACACACGTTAGAAAATAATCAACGACACCCCAAAAAGATTCCTCGGAGGTTATAAGGATCCTCTCTATCAGGTTCATTCAATAATAGCGTGGTTTCAATGTCATCCATATTATACTGGACAAACATTTCTTTTCAGCATCGAATTAAGTAATTCATAAAGTGAAAGTAATAAAGCGGCTCTACAGTGTTCGAGGAGTTCTAACTGGATTCCGTCGTCATTCGGAATGGTCTCCTCTGTAAGCGTTCGATTGTCTGCTGAGCACTAGGGTGGCAGGAGGAACAAATGTTGCCAAATGAGCAATATCATCAAGGGCGCATAGTCAAACTATGCTGTACATCGAGCAGACAAGAGAAAAATACCCAAAACATCTTCTTTTTTCCGTTGTACTATTAAGTAAATTATCAGATGGGGAATCGATGAAAGCTGTGTACGGCAGAAGTGGTTCAATAAATTGATGCCATCGCACGCCACGAAGGTTATTCATACCATCGTTTATTTGGATATTAATGTTAATTTGAACCCAACAGATGTCTGCTGAACCTTGCTTCTATCCGCCCGATGCACAAGTCTACATCATTCAGTGGTTGAAACGGGAAGACCGTTGCTCGTAGGAGACAGCACGAAACCATTCATGGGGTGTGTGATGGATATGCCTGCAAATGATGATTTTTTATTCAAGAATATTTATTTGAATCAATTGCACCTCTTCAACAACTGTTAGTGGCTACATTCTATCCAAATTTCGACTACTAGTCCATAATGTGTGGATGGCGCGAAAACCGATGAAAATAACGACGAAGAGCCATCAAATGATGAAAACACAAGCGGCACTCACAGGTCGATTCGCTTTTGGCCTCCGTGTCACTGGGACAATTTGACTGGGTTGACCAACATTCACTTTGCTGGACCGATGATTGAGTACAAGAGTCAGACGAAGAGATGGATCTGAAAGGTTACAATTAGAATCGGAGAACGAACTCGGAGGACGATTTCAAATCGTCGTCCAGTTGATTATAAATGTCTGAATAACTTGCTGAAGAAAAAAGTGGTAGAGAAAGCATGACAACTCACCACCTGCTTCTGACGTTTTCACTTGGACATTTTTTAAATACTCTTCTTGGACATTTAAAATATCTTGTGAACTTGAACATTCGGAATAAGCGTTTAGAAGATCTTCGTTTAGCGAGAGAAAGCTGTGGCCCCAGGAAAATTTATCCAATAGATCGACTGCTCGTTGATGGCTACCGAGTATGTGAAGACCGGCTGCCAAGGCTTCCACGCATGATAATTCACAAGGTTGTCCATATTTAACTGGATTTGCCGCGATAAGGTAAGGAAGAAGCCGCCCATGCTTGTATTTAAGCTGTAAATATCAGAGAAAAGTACTAGTGAGATTCTAGATGAGCCAGAGGTGATGCGCAGATAAATCTATGCTGGTAAACTAAGGGTGATATAATTCCTGTATTTCATTGACGTCCGCGTTTACCGAAACGAGTTAAAATTCAGAAGACTTCTGCACAGATAATTCTATGTGATTAATGTACTCAAATGAACGAACGTGGAGCCTGACAGTAGTCCAGCAATTAGAATTTCGCCACGCGATTAAAGATGTTAATACTCGAAAAACTCTCAATGCTTAGTATGGTATGGTATGAAATCACAAGCCTGATCCAGGCAAAGTGCCGCACAGTCAGAGACTGCACGCGGGCGATATTACTGTCGGGTTGCCCAGACCTAGACAGATATGAGAAATAGAGGGACAGATATGAGAAATAGAGGACTAAAGAACTATGAGATAAAAGGAAATGGCAGTGGGACTCCAGCGTTTTTCAGCATGAAGCTCAATACCGGTATATATATATATATATATATATATATATATTTATATATATATATATATATATATATATATATTTACACAATCATTTAAAAATGAAAAAGTGCCACCCTTTTGGGTGTGGGCGTGATACTACCCGGTTGCCCAGGCCGAAGTAGAGGAGTTGATCTTGAGGACTCCCACCTCAAGCCTTTGGCCCGAAAGCCTAACCCGCAAGGCAGCGGAGCGAGATTAAGGATCGCACCTATCGGGGCCGGATACTGTAGATACATTTCACAAGCCATTCGCGAGGTAGAGACCAAGCAGGGACTCCCGACATCATCCCAACCAGTCGAGCCGGTGATCCTTGCGGATTCATACGCCTCTTCTGGTATAAATGTCCACGAGGAACAAGGAGACTGTGTTTGTCTGGCTTCTCACCATTGACCAACCTGGTATGAGTAACTCTGAAGATGCCACGAAGACATCACCCAGTATAGCTCAATGGATCATCGAGGCACGCAAGCCGCTGCACCACGTCAAGGTCCAGTCTCGGCCCAACGGAGTCTCGGCGCAACCGGTGGCACATCAATTTAGCACGGTGTTAGTTGATCAGTACATAAGCATTGCACGATCGCATATCCGTGTACACACATCAGAGTAGGACACAAGTGCAGGAGATGAAAGCAAAATCAAAACATATATAAACTCACTTTGCGAAATGCAGTGGTATCAATCTGAGCCCAAGAACAGTCTATAACTGCTAAACCTGCCGTTTCCATCAAAACCCTGTCCTCTCGGGGATTGAGTACACAAACAGCTGTTGGTGAAAAAACTATGCCAGCAAACGGTTCAGATAATTTAAGCTCTCGAGTCAGCCCAAGACGAACTAGTTTGCGGCCAGAACAGCGTTTAGGATCACATTGCTGAAAGTCCCACAAGGCGGTATTTGGGTGTATATCATTGGGTACTTAAATCAGATAAAATATGCACAGAATACTTGAAGCTGAAATCCGATCTTGATGTTTCCACTTTTTCTTTTGTTTGGAGTCGACAATATTTTTGGGTGCCTAAAAAGGCGAAGAATGTGAAATTATAACAAAAAAGACGTGAAATATCAAGGCCGATAAAAATAGAGAAAAGCGTTAGAACACCGACAACGCTGTACAGCTAACACCATGATGAACTAATTTTCCATCGGTAGTGAGCTGCATGCGAAAACACGCTGGAGTCTCACCGTGATTTTGATTTATCATATCTAGGCCTGTGCAGCCTGACAGTATTTTAGCCAACATGCAGTCTATGGGTGTGCAACACATTGCTTGGAGCAGGCTTGTACATACTCTCCCAGGTACCCTTTTTGAAACCGCTTCTTTCGATTCCTTCAAAGGCCTACTCGATTCCCACCTCCATGAAATCTCCCACTCCCAAGACACATGTACCCCGTGAACACAATTTTCAATTTTTTCACAAACCCCTACCGCATTTTTTAAAACTCACTACCTCGTGGCAACGGTAAGTTCTCTTTCTGTGCCATTTGCATTTTCGTCATAACCCCGCTAACTCTTTGCCAGTTTTATTGCTCTTCCAGATCCCAGTATCGGAAGTCCGAACGCACGCGGTTCCAAGTGACCCTGTTCCGGAGGATGTGGTGGGTAGCTGTGCCCCGGATTGACGCCCTACCTGTCCAAATGCCACAAAAACTAATTGATGGTGCAGGCTAAACGCGAACGTAGCTCGCTATAAGGCCTTGGAACCTCAAACATGGCTTTCTTTGATTTTTCGGCCCACCGCTTAATCTACCCTGTGGTTCGTACAAGCTCGTAGCTTCTTATACCTGAATAAACTATTGAACTATTAAACATACATACATACATATATAATAAAAACGGATTAAGTTCCGACATCGGAAAGGAACGGTGTGCACTTAAAAATGATTACAGAATAATAAGAACATATTAAAGGTACATCTAGATGAGCATAGCAACTACTAGATATCCGTAGAAAAATACAAATAGAAATAAACAGAAATAGGGCTGAAATTCAAGGATTGCTCAAAAGATCAACATAAACAAATAGAAGTACTCACCACGAAGAAACAGGGTATTTACGTGGTTCGGTGGTTGACGTGTGGCGCTTCGTGCAAAACCATAATAATTCATGTCCTACCAATAATGAGCCGTATGTCAAAACATAACGCACCTCGCTGCAATTGTCACTTTCTACTATATCTGATAAACCTGAACAAATTAAAAGTATCTCAGCAATCGTGCAGGCTATGATTGGGTGGTACTTCGCCAGAGTTGTTTTTCTAATATGTATTCACGATCTATTGCGTTATACTTCATAATGTGCAACTGTGCAGCACAACCTGCTACATTGTTTGTGGCCGGTAATGAGCTGCAGTCTCACCGCTATTTTCCCTTCGTTAAATTCATTTGGGTCTCGGCAACCTAAAAGTTTCCCAGCACACATGCAGTGTATGACTCCGCGGCAATTCCGAGAAAAACTGCTTCACGTTCACTTGAACTTCTCATAGATCTGAAGTTTTAGTTCTACGTCTAACGTAAGCAAACAAGCGTTTCGACACCGAATTTGCTTCGTCCACCAAACGAGTTTCATAATTCTCTCCTTTTTCGCTTTTTAGGTAGGTGCACTTGTTGCGGACAACTTTGTAGACTACATAGTCAACGATGCATCCATTCATGTATTGACGAATAATGCTATCAAACCATGGCGGTCCCTTAGAGGATGATCTGTCTAGGCCTGGACAACCTGACAGTAATATCGCCCACGTGCAGTCTCTGACTGTGCGGCACTTTGCCTGGACCAGGCTTGTGCTATCATCATCATCAATAGCGGATGATCTGGCATTCATCAATAGAGCGTGATTTTCAAGCGATCTGATTTTACCCAAAAAGTCCACCCAACAGGTATCAACAATCGTAGAAGGTATGGTATGATATGAAAGCACAAGCCTGATCCAGGCAATGTGCCGCACAGTCAGAGAATGCACGTGGGCTAAGATACTGTCAGGTTGCCCAGGCCTAGACAGATGAGAAATAGAGAATAAAGATTCGCAGAGGGAGGGAGTGACCAGTCAATCGAGTCAGCAGATGTGATTAGACTCTTTGTGTTTAATTAGAAGTAGTTTCTCCGGGAATTCGTTCGTATTCTGGTTGAAGACCTCTATTCTAAACGAACCATAAAGAGCAGTGATAGCTCCAACCCATAGGGGTCTCGATCGATATATTCGTAACATCGGAAAATCTGGGGGTGACAACCGAAACAAATATCGAACTTGTCCGAGACATATCCTCATGGATCGATTACATTCTGAACCAAATTCAGTTCCAAAATCGTATCTAGAAACTCTTGTTGTAACGGTTCACCCATCGAAACTAAATCTGCCTAGTTTATATCGGGAGTATTCAGACCTTCAAGAATGATAGTCGCCAGTGATATAATGCCGTTTGATTTGAGAGCATAACGTAGGAACGTAAGCACCAGGTGAGCGGTAAATGAACCCAAATGCTGCAGCCCCAGAGCTAGACTTCATATTACACGAGATGCTTCCAGCATCATGTAGAAACCTTTACAATACTTCACACAATCAGGTGCTTTTTAAAATATGCAGCAACGTCACCAGCATATCTCGAAGCTACTCTGTCACTTCTGAAAACCGTATAGTGCGGTAGCGCACACTCATATCATATATATCAATTGTTAACCAGGAATCCATAACAGCAATAATACATGGCTCTCGCCGATAGAAAATTCCGCAGCTATTTAAGTCCCACTCTTCCCCATTTTTAAGCGTTTACTTTTTCATGGTTGTGTGGCAGTTAAGCATTCGGTACGCGCTACCGGTGTAATGCTGTCTGTGATGATGAACCTCATCAAGTTTATTTCGTAGACTCCTCGTGTCGAAAAGCAAAGATTTGGAATCTTTTCACAGAAGGATTAACTGGGATATGAATGACAGCGGCTTTCAACGACCATGTGGCTTCCTCCTAACTACCCGAAAATCAACTACACGGAGATCTGCCTTGCCAGCTTCCCTACGTGTTCGCAATTTTTGGGTGGCTGTTTTTATTCTAATTCTACCTTCACGAGACAGGTCACGTAGTATCTCCCTTAAGACGATGAACGCGTCATAGTACCACCTGGAAATACTCACCCGAAGCTAAAACTATTTTCAGCGTCCGCGGTTCATCTTCCTCATTATTCGAACAAGTCGGAATGCTTGATTAAATAGCTTTGATAAAGTGAGCTCTTGCTGTAAATGTATCTCAGCCGTGTCTCCAGTTTGATCGCGAGCATTTACCATAACGAGGCATCGCTTCCCAGAATCGTTGGGTTAAGGTTGCATAGCCCGGATCATTAGGTAGAACCTTACACGTCACGTCTGCATAAGTTTTATTCATTCCGGACTCTTGAGTAATCGGTGTTGAAGGCGAGGTCATGCACGTTCGATGTATTATCCGTACTAATAACATTTTGTAAACGGTTTATAGTAGAGGAATCGAATGGCACGCAAGCCTGATCCACATATAGGTGGTATTAGTCCTCAGCTGAGGTTGAGACACTATGTCTCCTCCGTTTTAGTAGATGCAACTACAACTTTATTCTGACTACATCCGTGCGTAACATTTGATGGTGGAAGGCATATCTTACAGTATCAGTATAACAGGGCGATAGTCGACCAAGTCGAAACGAGTGCCCAGATTCTTTCGGAGATGTGCTTGAAAACACCCACCACTACCAGGATTGATTCATAAGTAACACAGGCGTGTGTAACTGTGAATGGAAGAGGGAGAGGTCTCATCACCGAAAGGTGAGTGAGTTAATGCATGCTGCATGTTAAATCGAATGAAAAGACGATGGACAGCAGTTTATTTCAACAAATACTAAACAATGAAAAAGAAACGTTTTTGTGTTTTAAAATGATTTTCCGAATATTCTTTTGTGTTTTTTACCAAGGAGGAGGGATTTCGTCTTAAGGGTGTGCTCCGGAAAAAGCACCTGCCACCGTTCGTTCAGCCTATGTTTGAACGCAATTACTGAAGTTGCCAAGATTAGTTCTGCGGGAAGTGAGTTCCACGCGTTCACTATACGGATGCTAAAGAAATGCGTTCTGGATTCGAACCTGGTGTGCTGTTTACTTAGCTTAAGACTGTGTCCTCGTGTGCCAACCAAAGGAGAGAACCGAAAGAAATCATCGAATGCGAGACAACTTAATCCTTTGACAAGGTCTCTATAAGCGAGAAAAGTCCTAGTGCTAACAGACGATTTTCATAATTGGTGTATGCTAACCCCTCGATCATGTGAGTGGCCAACTTCTGTATCTTTTTTAGCTGCACGATATCCTTTTGGTAATACGGCTTCTAAGCCTGGATACAGTATTCTAAGTGTGGCCTTAATATTGCCTTGTAGAGGGGCAATAGCACCTCAGCTTTTCTGCAAGTGAGGGCTGAACGTAGTCGAAAGAGTTCCCTCCAGGCCCTTTGAGCTGCAGCAGCACATTGGTCAGCCCACTTAAAGTTTGCGGAGACTACGATTCCTAGGTCCTTGGTAGACTTTACCCTACGGAACTCCGTGTGAGCTGAGGGCGTAGACAATCATGCTGCCTGCCCTGGGGAACCCCACTCGTTACATGCGCACTTGCGGAGTAAGTATCATCTACCCTGACAGTAAATGAACGGTCGCTAAGGAATGCTCGAATCCAGCCCAGAAGGTTCCCTGATACTCCTATGGCTGAGATTTTGAGAAGCAAGAGCCTATGGTTGACTGAATCAAAAGCCTTACTTAAGTCGAGATAGAAGACTTCTACAGCTATACCATCATTCATCCTCGTAGTAACCTCGTTTAGAAAGCTCAACAAATTAGTCAGACATGACCTACCTTTTAGGAAGCCGTGTTGTGCGGCATTCAGAAGTGTTTTGTTAGATATCCACAAATTTTATTGCTGATCAATCTTTCCATAACCTTACATGGTACACTAGCGAGGCTAACCGGGCGGTATTTTTGACCGCCGAGGAAGCTCCTCTCTTATGGATAGGCACTACAACGGCTGTTCTCCAGGCCAAATGAAGGGTACCCTGACTGAGGGATGATGTGAAAAGTTCTATGACCGGCACAGCTAATATAGGAGCTAGCAGTCTGATCATTCGTATATGGATGCTATCAGACCCTGCCGATTTGTTGTAAGCTAGGCTGGCCAATATAGTCTCGACGTTGTGTACCTTGAATGTAAGGTGAGTGCAGAGGGGACGATCAGTGAGTATACTTTGAAGTGATGGCGCAGAGGCGTTCGAGTTACAATCTTTGCGTTGCACGCCTTGAAAATGCAAGGAAAACAACTGAGACTTTTCAGTGCTTCAAATGACGGCTGAGCCATCGTCTCTTTTCAAGCTACCTACAGCTTTTCGTGTTGACCCTTTAGACTGAACGCAGTTGTAGTATCGTTTCGGATGAGTATTGGCTTCTTGAGCGAGTCTCATTTCGAACGAGATCTTTGCTGCACGTATCTTGGAAACAGCTATATTTCGTGCTTCTTTGTAACGGGCCCAAGTCCCACATTAGGGAGTATGCTAATAACGTCTCCATTTTGCGTCGCGGTGACGTACGCTACGGGAGACTGAGGCGGACCACCATTGAGGTTTACCATTTTGCGAACGGGTACGAGAGGAGCGAATCGATCCTGAAGTTGAAGGATGTTTTTCCTGATCTGCTCCCACATCCCATCCACATGGTCAATGTTTTTCTATGGGAGTAGCGCTGCTGCCTGTAATAGAGAAGCAGGGTCGATCCTATGGAAGCATCGGAACACCTTAAGTGGGGGTTTACCAAATGACAGGAGTAACTCGCAGGCTAACACTACATGGTAGTTCTTTCCTAGTGGTGGCAGGGGAGACCAAATGTTGTATACCGCTTTAAGAAGTTGAAATAACTAGGTCAAGAGTAGACGAAGACTGACCCTCTCGAAATCTAGTTGGTTCGTTTACGTGTTGGTAAAGTGCATGAGAGTGTAGCCAGTCCAGAAAATCGTTCGCGTTTCCTGGGGCATGCAAGGTTTGGTACTCCCATTTCATTTCGAGTAGATTAAAATCGCCGAAGAGTACAAGACGTAGTGCTACGGCTAAAAGAGACGAAAGCTTAATTTACAAAAGAGCATCTTCTTCCAAACTAGTGTTCGGACTACGGTAGACGCAGCTTACCACTATACGCGTGCATCCATGCATGAGCAAGGCAGATATTATCTGCACGTTCGTTGTAGAAAGAGAAATACTTTTCTCGAAGCGTTATCAATGAGGAGTAACGCCCGCGATTGAAGCTGATATGTGGTCATCATGAAACAACCATGATTCCGTGACACCCACAATTTTGTAGTGAGTGTCGTCAACTCTACAGAGGAGTTCAGCTCATTTATTTCTAATGCTACATGCGTTTGTATAGAACAGAAGAGCACTATTATATGGGGCCGGACTCCCGGTGTTAGGGCTACCTAAGAGCTCTTTGTCCTCGAGCGTATTACCCGAGGCGGCTTCGTGTTTTTTGAAGGCTGTATTTCATCAAGAGATACAGCATTCGTTTTAGAATCGGATAACAAGTTCTGGCATCCAGTTTCATCTTCGTGGTCTGTGTCACTACAACTCAACCACGATTCATCCTCTAAAGGACAGCACGACAGAGCGCGAACATCCTTAGTCGGGCTAGTGTGAACCTCTCGATTAGCTTTAACTTGCTCCCAGTGAGCCTTTGGAGGACAGGAGGATGGCGATGGTTTCGCCTTCTGTGATCTCAATGCAGTGGTATGCTGGTTGGAGGTAGGCGGGACCGGTAAACGTTATCTCCACTACCAATTTTGGCTGGGCTGAAAGGGGGTGTAGCATTGAAATAAAAATTCTATCTAACTACTTTTAATTTAGACAATGTGTCAGAGAGCTAGTGGTGTATTGGTCATGTGCTTCGCCTAAGTGTCCTGAGGTCGCAGTTTCGAGCCTCGGTGGCGGAATTATTTTCTTAAAATTATTCGTCATCGGATTGAAGACACAACATTTTTCCAAATGGGATTTTCTAATTTTTATCTCTCTTATCTTAATTTTGATTTCTTCCAAAGCAATCTCCCTCTCCCATTTTATCCGCTCCCTTGATTTTCTTTTCATTTCCATTTCGTTGAGTTTTGCCTCTGCTGCTTCAGCGAAACGGTGCACGAATTGTTGCAGAGATTGGAAAGGAACTGTGGGGAGAGTCATTGGGAAACGTATCAAAAAATGGATCTAGCTCATCAGAGCTGGAACTTTCCTTGAGCACTGCCCCCGCTATTACTTCTTGTTTGTTAGTAGGCATTTATTTTATTTATTTATTTATTTTTATTAACAATTATCAGCCAGTGGTTTGTTTGAACTTCTGTCGCTTTGGACAAAATTGAAATTGAGATAAGGGATATAGAAGTTAGACAACGCTATTTGGAAGAAATGATGTGTCTTAACTCCGATGACGAATTATTTACAGAAAATAATTTCGCCACCGGGACTCGAACCTGGACCTCACGACTGCAAGGGTAGTGGTTTTAACTTCTACCGGCGGGACCACTGACCTAACTACTTAAGCAAAAGATTTGGGCATTGGAGACGGACGTGGAGGAGAACGCTTACGTTCTTTAAGACGCTTACGCTCCTCAATCAAAGTTTCTACGGACTTCATGCAGTCAGCGCATAGCCACCTAAGCCATCGATGGGCCGCAAAAACCCTAAATTGAGCTGACGACAGTCCAGAGCATTTGGGATGAGCCCAACACAGGCACACGTCACATTCTATACCGTTGAAAACCTTTTTGTTGCAGCTAGAGAACAGGCAAAGACAAGAATTTTCAATCATTTTGCAAATGTAATCAATGAATCAGAAATTTGATGAATTTCGAAAAATTGAGCAGCGTGGAAACAAAATTCAAACCGGGCGCGAAACAAAGTGAATAATATCGCATGATGTCTTCTGAGGCCATCGGTATGTCTCTGGATCCATTCCTCCACAGTGAATATGCATCTATATGAAACATATTTCATATTGTACAGTTTTTGCATCATCCGCAACATGTTTAGAACATACAAAACAAGACTCAGTAGGTCGAGCAGCGAGGCACCGATTCCCATGAATCCTCTTTGCAGTAAGTGCTGTATTATCTACTTTTGCAGATTTTTTAGTCATGACCATGTTTAAATCCGTTGATAATAAAATGAATACAATATCAAAAGATTCGTAAGAATCAAAATTCCACAGTGACCTTCAAATTAAATTTCGCTATGGTTATTTTCAAGTTTTCATCGGTTTTTCTACACTCAATAAGTATGTTTTTATTCCTTTGGAGAAAAATAAATTTCCGATAAGGCCATCGTCAGTGGTGGTTATATAAGCTGACTTGTGATAATCAGGAAAAATTGCACATTCATATAATAAAGAACACCGCGTCACGACGGAGTTCACGCAACAATACTTAAAAATAAGGCTTATGCGCTGCATGAGCCCATCAGCAAACCTTTTCACTATGAATTTAGTAGACAAAATGCATGATCATTTGGCGCCATCCAGCCCAAGGTTACGGCCCCAGTCTTCTTCTTCTGAATCAAAAGAAGAAGGGATAAAATCAAGTTTAAGCTTCATCACAGCAATACACATGGGTGACTTCTGTTGACAAGGCAATCCATGAGAGTAGAGGAACGCCGCCATATCACTCCGGGGATCAAGTCCATTGGTCTCAACAAATGCTGATCCAACGCGCATTTGAATAGCTGTTCTTTTGGTTAAGCCGAGCTCTTTCGTTAGAGAGTTCCAAGTGTTCACCACCTGCGTGGATAGTATGCTCGCATTACTCAGCTTCAGCCTTCTAGGCTTCCACGAGTCCTCGACTCACCTAACAATCTGAAGTACTGGAGGAACTCGTCTCCATATTGACCGAGAAGAATACGGCGTGTTAGGAGCAGATCAAATCTTTTCCTTTGAATGTTCTAGGTGGTAGAGTTTCAGTAAGCTCCTCCTATCCTCGTACAGGAGTTGGCGCATTCAACGAACCATCTTAGCGTTCCTCCTTTGTATCCTCTCCAAGCGGTCGCATTCGCCTATAGACTGCGGAAATGCAACAGGCATCCCATATTCCAACAGAGGACGAACATATGCAGACAAAAGTGTCTGGAACATTTGCGGGGTGATGCTCGCAAATGAACGCCGAATCACTCAGAGCATCCAGGTAGCGTTTTCTTTTCTCCGACAAGTTTTAGACTTCGACTTCCAGGAATCTATAACCAGAATCCCTAAGTATTTTTGAGCGTCACGGCGTTAATAGGCTTACCTCCGAGAAAGTATTACCCACCAGTGTCATCGGAGTATATGCGCATGATCACTGTCTTGTCCACATTTATAGGCAGTGACCAGCGATGTGTCCAGCTGACTAAGTCATCAACTGCCTGTTGCAGTTGCTTGTGGCCATCGCAAATGCTCTGGCAATTTACTATTCTCAAGTGTTCGTGGAACGTTCTGAGTATTCAATCGAAAAAGGAATCAAAACATTTTGCTATATTTCGATAAATCCAGTGATTGTAGAAAGTCATTTGCTGAAACCGAATGTAAGAAAATCCCCAGGAGCTGATGGCATTACACCGGATGTGCTCAGGTTCTGTCACCGTCAGCTTTGTGAACCGCTCTCCAGCCTGTTTAATTATTCGTTGCTTTAGAAAGTGGTACCAAAAGATTGGAAGTCCGGCGTGATAAAACCTATCTTTAAAGGCCGCTGCCGATCGGACACTGCAAATTATTGTCCCGTCACACTTTTACCTGTTATTACATAGGTCATGAAAAGTATAGTCTCGAAAAGAGTGGTTGCACACTTTGAATCGCATAATTTGTTTTTGTCAGCACAGTATGGATTTCGATCTCACCGATCTTGTCTTACAAATCTTCTCTTAATATTAGACGACTGGACGAAGGAGTTGGATAGAAGTTCTTGCATCCACGTCTGTTACCTAGACATTTCCAAAGCTTTTGACAGAGTCAATCACCATTTGCTTCTTCAAAAACTGATGCGCTCAGTAATATGTGAACAGCTCCTCTCATGGTTGTGCGACTATCTGTCAGATCGTGAAGCCCGAGTTAAAGTTGACGGAGTGCTATCCCAAACGATCAAAACCACTAATGGAGTCCCACAAGGATCTGTTCTAGGCCTGCTACTCTTTCTGTTGTACATAAACGATTTTGATATTTTTCATTGCTTTTATACAATTGTAATTTTCATGTTTTTATTCATACAGTAATCCTGTGGTGTTGTAAATTATTAACTTTTTAACCATAAATCCTTGAATCTGTGAATCCTTGAATCCTTGATGTGTCCAGCTGACTAAGTCATCAACTGCTTGTTGCAGTTGCTTGTGGCCATCGCAGTTTGTAGTGGATAGTGAAGAACGGATTCTGATATTGCGTATATTTGAGTTATATCCCTATACAATTTGTACTCCCATACAACCACAGAAGAACGAAAACCGTACGTGGACAAAAGGTGTATTGTAATTAGTGAGCGAGTAGATTATTTACAAATGGTATTCAAAAGGTGAACATCGTTCACTGAGTTACCGAACGGTGAAATGTGAGTAATAAATCAATATGGGGTTATCGGTTATCGAAACGAAACGAAAATATCTAAGTTAACAAATTAAAATATAAGATTGTACAAATTATTATAATTTCAGTTTAGTTTGCACAGGCCGAATCGTAGCTGAGTTGTCAATCGATCGTCCAGATTTCTTCAGATAGTTTATCAACTATTCAATTATTTATAAAATCAAGAATTAAAAAGGCCACACTGAGATGAGTCCCTACTTGAAACTCCTTACCAAAGTGGAACAACAAAACACTTCTGAAATACGATTCAAGAAATTAACTATAATTTTACTGAATAATTAATTATGAACATTTGCCAAGTTTAAATTGGTGGATTCAAGTACCCACACCTGGCGCGAGAGCATATATTTCAGTGAGGTTAAAAGTAGTTTGAAATTCTTCCTTTCCCTTAAACATTCCTTGTATTTTAACCTATTAACAAAACCTGAATTTTGTCAAATAGATTTTGCTTGTGTTTTGTTTTCCTATAGTATTTTGATATAAAACTTTTCTTTTTGTATATTTATAACAGTTGGCATACAAGTATAACCTTGTTTTCTTTTGTAAGTATTTCTGTTATTGTAAATCTTTTCTGTACACGCCTTCGGTCAAATGTTTGTTTTCACTTATTTTTTCTGTCATTGTCCGTCATTGTTGCAGAATCTGGTTGCCATTCTTGGCTCCAGTATTTTGCTTGATTTTGGACGCTATTTTGAGTGTCATTTTTGATTGTCACAGAAAGTTTGGACGACATTTTGGTAAATCGATTCTTCCTATTTGTATATCAGGTCGTGTTTTGTTTAAATTAAATTTGATTCTGAGTTATTTGGCTCCATTGTTGCTGTGACGTTCCTATACAATTAAGGTTTGTATAGTTACTTTTGTTGTAATTGTTGTTAATTACAGTACCGTAGAATATCCCTATCGTTGTTATGAATTTGTCGAAATAAGAAACGGGTGGACTACGCGTGACTCACGTCACAGACAATACAATTTCACTTAGATTATTAAGACTGGAACCTGTCATGAATATAAAAATGTGAAACAGGTCCCCACGTAGCTGCCTTCTTTTCATTGATACGGGATCTGAATTCAGCAATCGATTCTAATACAACCTACCTGATTGCCCTTTAGTCATGCGATTAGCTAGGCGCTGAACAACTCAGCGTTTGGCATATCTCTTTCTAAATAAGGTGGCCATGCTTGAAAGTAATACTCGACCGCTTTGTACAAAGGTATGAAAACGTAAGGGGACCTGCTGGTTAAAATTGATCTCAGGTTCGAAAGCTCGCTTTAAGCGCGTTGTGCACCAGTTGCACATTGATCTACCCATTTAAAGTCAGCTGAAACCTACATAACTGTGTCACTAACTTTCTGCACCTTATTATTTTAAAGCATACCATCTGGTCGAGAAACCTCGAACTTCCTAACGACATTAGAAAACAAATGGCTGTTCGTGAAGTTACCTGGTAGATCCTGAGTTCTAGAACACTTGGTGATCTTTTCGATATCCTCAAAAAGATCCTGTTCATTCAGTGATCCGATAAACTTGACATCATCCACAAAAACATGACAAGGTCACTTGAGCGACGCTGCCAAGTCATCTATCAAAATAATGAAAATACCGGTGCGAGTACTGAACTCGTTTATACTCTACAAACAGCTCTCACTTTCGGTGAAGACATACTGTCTATCCAGACGCAAAAGTATCTATTGCTTAGGATGACTATTTTCTAGCTTCTCAAAGGAACACACATAAAACTAAATTTTGTTGTAACCAATCTGTGGTTTACTGATTCGAAGGATTTAAGAAAGTTCCAGTAAAATCTTTAACATGTTGGCCTTTGTCTTGCCTCTGGTAATCTCATTTAGAAAACAGAGGAGGTTTGTTTGGCGCGACTTCCCTTTAAGGAAGCCATGTTTTGCAGACTTCAGTAGTGAACAATCAACTAGATGGTGACAGACCATATCGCTAATAAGTTTGTCCGGATTGTAC
Source organism: Atriophallophorus winterbourni (assembly GCA_013407085.1). NCBI lineage: Eukaryota > Metazoa > Platyhelminthes > Trematoda > Plagiorchiida > Microphallidae > Atriophallophorus > Atriophallophorus winterbourni. The sequence goes on along the minus strand of JACCGJ010000630.1, from coordinate 32,614 downwards.
AAATAATGCTAGTAAGACTACAGGTCTGTTATTAAAAACTGAGGATCGACTTCCAACCTTATATATTGGAATCACATCACCCAGCTTTTAAATACTAGGAATTAATCAATACTGCAAGGAAGCGTTAAAAATACGCCCCACATGTTCTCTTAGTATTCTCTTAGTATTGTATAAAGTGGGTGTGAATGTTATCTGGGCCAGCATATTTACGTGGTTTAGTTGCTGTAAGAACGTGTTTAACCTCATGATCACTAAAGGATAACTCCTTCTTTGTAGTAACGCTATCCGACCTTATGAGGAGTTGCATATTTGTTGGATCTGTTTGGTCATCAAGCCTCTGAACAGATTGGAAATGCTTGAGAAAGGCAGAAGTCGTTTGTAAATCTGAGTAAATGTACGGTCCGTCATCCTGCTGGAGGTAGCCAATCCAATTAACCGTTTTGCCTACTGATTTGACATAACTATTGTAAAGCTTCGGGCACTGCTCTATATTGCGTGCCAACCGTGATTCAAAGTCACGTTTTGCCTTGCTTTGGATTCCTGACAGTTTTACATCTTGGCCAGTCTCTGAACGTTTTCCAGGCACGGAGCCGGATTCTAATCACTCGTCGCATCACAGGTGTTCATCAATGTTTTATGTGGCCTTTCTTGACATGTACCAAAGGTGCATACCTATCTTGCAGGTTAGAGAAACGGTGGTGTTTACACTTCCAGATTGTTGCTAAATTGGCATTTAAATATTGATAAAGGATTTTTTAACTGCCACAAAGCTAATGTACCAGTCTATGCGTTTGAAATTGCGCCCCATTTTTGCAGGATTTTTGCGAATGCTGAGTAGTATATGGAAGTTGATCATAACGTGAACACTTTTTCCTCTTGGAGTGTGATATTTGCTGTTAAACCTTTCCGCGCTTGAAGTAAATACGAGATTCAGGATCGATTGTAAGCAGCCATGACGGAACCTTGAGGGTTTATTCCCATGTTAGCTCATGGCATACATGTTGGTCTATTCAATTTAGTCCTTAGTCATCTTATCAAATGAACAGTACTGGTTTGGCCATAAGATATATGGTAGTTTGAAATCGCTAACAATATCGTCCTTGGATCCAAGCGTGCGCAGCAAACTGAGATTGTCAAGCTAACTATGCTTGAGGGCTTATATAAGCGCATGCTATTACCATTGATTGCACGTAACACTGAACGAGACAAGAGAAAACTTGGACGTTGTGCGAGCTAAACCTAACACTCGATTCTAAAGTTCATATGACCTAGCCTGAAAAGTATAGCAAAACCGCCACCGTTGTATCCACCTGGTGTATCACATCTGACCACAGAATAACTGCTACAAATGGCATCAGATGCAAATAGCCATGTTTCGGTTAGTGATATTACATGCACAAGTGACACATGCGCTAAGATGGAGAGTTCAAATCACTTAGCTGAGATACTACATAAATTTCTGTATAACACTATGGCGACAGTGTATCTCGATATATTCTTTCTTATTCATGCGCGATCATCGGGCGTAATACCCGAGTAGCCTGAGAAAGTGCCAAAGATCATGAAGCGGAAACACTAGAATAGCATACGAGCGAAAATAAAGCGCAAATGCACAAAAGCAGCTTTTTACACGGATGTGCAATACTTATGTAGTGTGCAGCTAAAGCCAGAAAAATGCAGTTTGTTGCTGACAGAAACAAGCCGGAGTCTCACTTACATTACCTTTTATATTTCTCTCAGTCTAAACAAACAGACAGTCTATGACAGCAGCACTCTGCCTGATCAAACCATTTTAGCGTCGGGGTCCTGATTTTATAGTACCGATCCTTAATATACACACAACCGTTATATTTTTATTCAAGCCATCTGTAAGAGAAGAAATAAGTGTTAGTTCTGGATAATGGCAACACGGCTTTGAATGCAACGAAAAAAGAAGATGCTCAGCGTACATTCTTCTGACGTGTTCATCGACGTGATTCAGGTAACCATTTGAAAAATATTGTGTGCAGCGCACATTTGTAAACCTGCATGGAGGTTAATCAGGAAATCGTCACCACAGTTCTGTCGCAGCTGGATAAAACTGATTCTGCTGGTCCTGGCGGTATACATCCGGCTATTCTTTAATCACTCGCGAAAATAATTAGCCATGCAATCCGCCATCTTTTTGTGGCGTTCTATTTCCAGGGTATACTACGAGATGATTTGAAACAAGCGGCGGTATTTGCCAGACATACAAACAGTACCAGTTCGGATGTATGCAACTATAATCCAGTAAACCCTGACTAGCATTATTTGCAATCGTTAGAAAATATCATTCGCCAGCAGATATATAAAATTTGGTAGCCGATTCTTCACTATGTGATTCCCAGCACGGATTATGATGATGTGACATTACGGCTCGATGAAGAAATAGTAGTCTAATATTGATACTTTGATTTTAAAATGGCCTTTGACTCGGTAAACCATAGGTACCTTCTGAACAAGCTAAGGATGTGTGGCGTCAGAGGTAAAATACATCGACGTTTACACAGCTTCCTAACCGATCATAATAACTATTTTAGAATTGCAGCTGTGTGCTCAGAGGAATAAGTGATGATCAGTGGAGTGCCTAAAGGCACGGTGCTTAGTCAACTACTTTTCTTATTATTGTGAACAAACTGTCAGCATGCTTGAGTTCACATTGCATATTTTTTGCTAATGATTGTGAGATCCTTGGAACTGACAGTAGAGATACGCTTGTCTCTGGTTTAGAAAAAAAGTAATCGACTGGACAAAAACATGGGACTTTCCACAAAACTTGGGGACAAGCTGCGTTCTGACAACTGATTTGGCGAAAACACAACCAGAATTCGGCGAAGGAACTAATAAAATAACTGCTGCTCATGAAGAGAAGGTTCTCGCTATTTCTATAAATGGAGATGTTAACTGGTCTACTCAATGTGCGGAAGCAGCAAACAAGGCCAGCCGAGAATTATTCAGAGTGCACCCAGGTTTGACAATACAAAATCTTCTATCCTCATTCACATATACAAGGTAGTCGTGCGGACTCAGTTAAAATACTGTGTTTCATTCTGAGCACCATATTTGATAAAAGAAATCGCATGTTTTAAAAAAATCTAGCGCCTTGTGACTAGAATGTTTGAGGGTCAGACAGGTAAAACCTGAGGCAAGAATCCTCTAACTAAAGAGATGGCGTTTGCAAGGCGACTTAATAGAATCCTTTAGTATTCCTAAGTGTCTCACAGAAATTTATGTTACTGAATTACTTAATATGGCCTCTGGAACGACTAAAAACTTAAATACAATAAAACGTTTTAATAGTGGACCAAGCGGATGTTATGTGCGCAACTATTCAGCAACCCTGTGGTCAACCACTGGAATAAGCTTCTATATAGTTTAATAAATCTCCTTAACGTGTTAATATTCAAGAGGTAAATGAACGCTAAATGGCCTAACCTATTTACAAACATTGTTTAATAAATAAACTATATTAAAAGAAAACATAAACATCTATTTGGTTCGTAACCTTTCACCGATCTGGTGAAGAGAACCCCTACATAACTTTTCATACATCCGAAAACACGAACATTTGAACCGTACGAAATGTATACTTAATATCGAAGTAATGGGTACTCAACCGAATACAGTCGAAGGAAATCTGTCTTCTAGCCACCATCAGCCATGCGCATCTTGAACTTGAACTTGATTGTGATCGATATAAATGCTCGCTTTCCATTCGGATTATCTCAATCAGTTATAAAAGCCTCCACAATATTATAATAGAATTTATAATGATGTATATTCTTGGATAAACCAAGTCATGCAATGCATGGTCTGTTGTTTTCATGAATGAATCCATAAAATAAAACACTGATTTTACAAATGTCAAGGTCGAACATAATTACATATTTTTCTCTTGTAACCGCTAGTGAATAGTTGGTAAAAATCATATACATAAAACCTCAAATAAAATAAACAGATAGAGCAGCAAACATTTATTTATATAACGTCTCAATCTTTCTCAATATAATAAAAAAAGTGTGAAAAGCGATTAATTAGTTCAGTTCAGTTCAGTTTGCACAGGAAAGTATGTGGCTAACAAGCCAATCGAGCGTCCAGAATTCCTTTCGGTGGAAAGCTGCAGAGAAGCACCCACCACTGCCAAAACGTATATTCTTTTTGTCTGTTTGAAATCTTCGCCGATCGCGAAGCCAAGAGATTATCCGGGTTGAACTTAGGAAGCACCGCGTAAAGGCCGATGCTGAAAAAGAAAAAGCAGTTTCTCTTCACCAGCACGGTGAGAGGTTAGCTGAAGTAGCATTGTGTATAATAAAAATAAAAAAACACAGAGAACTCTAGCCCTCACTTTATTTACGGGATAACGCTAAAAGATGAAAAACCTAAGCTTGTAAAGCAATTAAGGAGAGTATTCAGGAAACAACTTACCCCAGTTGCGGTCCAACCCCTGCTTAAAACTAGACACGGTACTGCAGGATATAAGTTCTTCTGGAAGAATGTTCCAGAAGTTAACAACCCTAAGGCTGAAAAAGTGTTTCCTGGAGTCTAGCCGACATCGTTTCTTAGCAATTTTAAGTGAGTGGCCCCGGGTGCCCAGCTCGGGGCTTAAGGTAAAGAAGTCGTTCATTTGCACGCCACTCAAACCCTTCAAGATCTTAAAGGTTTCTATTAAGTCACCTCTTAAACGACGGCGCCTAAGGGAGAAAAGATCGAGAGACATTAGGCGCACAGCGTACGGTTTCCCTCGCTGACCTTCAATCATGCGAGTTGCGAGGCGCTGTACGCTTTCAAGTCGAAGGATGTCCTTTTTGTAGTGAGGACACCACGCCTGAACACAGTATTCAAGATGCGGCCGAACTAATGCCTTGTACAGTGGCAGGAATACATCGGGTCTTCTGCTCGATAGCACTGATTTCAGCCGAAAAAGTACCTTGCGTGCACGCTGAGCCGCAGCGGCACATTGGTCCTCCCATTTGAAGTCAGCCCTAACCAGTACACCCAAATCCTTAACACACTGTGTGGCGTTAACACTGAGGGAATTCCCCGCCACCTGGACCGAAATCTTATCAACCAGTGTTGACAAGAGTTGGCTCTTATTTAGGTTCAGTGGGAGATCCCACTGGTATGACCAGTTTATGACCCGCTCAAGGTCGTGCATCAAGGTATCTTCATCCGTTGATCCGATGAATTTCACATCATCCGCGAAAATGAAGCATGGGCACTTCAATTCAGAGGACAAGTCATCGATGAAAATCAGGAATAGAAGAGGGCCAAGTACCGAACCTTGGGGTACACCACTGATCACGTCGGTTTGATTCAACAGCGTACATCCTACTCTCACTCGGAATGTCCTACCTGTAAGGAAGGCCTTTATCCTAGCAAGTAGACTACCCCGTATGCCTTTGGCTGCTAGCTTAATCTCTAGAAGGCGGTGATTTACGGAATCGAAAGCCTTACTGAAGTCAAGGTAGAGGGCTTCGACAGGCTTCCCTTCATCCATCCTTCTAGTGGCAGTATTGAGAAAGCTAAGGAGGTTAGTCAGACAGGATCTACCCTTAAGAAATCCATGCTGATTTACACTCAACAGAGAATGCCGACAAAGATGCTGACAGATTTTATCACGCAGCAGTTTTTCCATTACTTTCGAGACGGTGCTGGTCAGGCTGACCGGTCTATAGTTACCAACAGTTGACCTGCAACCACCCTTGTGTATTGGCACGACTATGGCTTCCCTCCACTTACTGGGAACAACTCCTAGTTGCAGGCATGAATTGAAGAGCTAGCAAAACGGTTCGGCAAGCACTGAGGCAAGATTTTTAAGCATAATTGAGTAGATGCCGTCCGGTCCCTCAGATTTGTTGACCCGAACATGGATAAGTGCGTCAAACACCTCAGCCTCATTGAAGGACAACTCATCTAATACATGGACACCAGGTGTCAGGTTAAGCAGACCTGACGGTGCGTTTGAAGAATTATCCCGTCGTTGAACGCTACTGAAAAACCCTGAGAAGGCAGTCGCCTTAGACAGGTCGGTATCGGCAACTTTTCCGTCCTCCAGTTTCAAATCCCCTATGTTTTCCCTAGTTTTTCCTTTTGACTGTGCGTAGCTATAAAACCTTTTCGGGTTGGATTTAGCATCCCTAGCTAGAGATAACTCAAAATCCTGTTTGAGCACGTTGTAATTTAACACAGGCATTCCGAGCGGTTTTGTAGCGGGCCCAAGAACCAGAAGTAAGGGATAGCTTATATTGCCGCCATAGACGATCCCGTTTACGGGTAGACCTACGGACTCGAGGAGACCACCAGGGTGGCCTTCGATGCCTTCTCACACACTGCAGCGGAGCGTGCTTGTCTTGTAACTCGTTTAGATACTTAGAAATTCTATCCCAGTTTTCACTTACATTTGAATCGCTAGATAACTGAAGGGAAGATTTTGAAGTCTGCAAGAGTAAACCCCAGTCTACAAGCCTAAAATTGCGTCTAGGACGAGAGAAAGGTTTGCGAAAACGCAATATCGCTTCGAAGCTTATCATTACGTGATCACTTTTGCCGAGCGGCGGTAGGTACTTTAAATGATTAATGGCTTCTAGCTGGGACGACAATACCAAATCAAGAGTGAAACCTTGTAGGATCATTACTGTTTGTGTTACTATTTATTCCTTAATGATGTTCGACATGTAAGCTCAATCAGGCATATTGGAAATTCAATGCATCAAATCCAGAGAACGGAGGTGGTGTCATCAGTTTGAGAATTGGGCATTGTGTATATGTGTGCTCTGAAAAACAGTTTTTTGTGCCTGCATTACCGGAGCATGATGATTGATTAGTGAAACGTTGTTACACGTTAAATTTGGCTACTCTTTACAACAACCTATGCTACAGGACATGGGATAATATTTTATCATCTTCACGAGTCAACTACTACAGATAAAGCAAGCACAGAGATAAGAAAAACCTCATTGCCCAGCTCTGTGATCCAAGTCCAATCGTATTAGCGAGTGCCGATACAACGCGCGTTTAAACAGCTATTCTGACTGCGAAGACAGAAGTTCGTCCAGAAGGGAATTCCAATTAGTCACTCGTGTAATTTCACTGTCAACAAAGTTTGCAAATTTGAACTCAATTTCCTTTGTGGATGAACACAAAGTTATTTGCCATTGTGGTTTTTCTGCTCTATAGACGGTACAGTGTTGTCGCGTGTAACCTGCAGGATATTCTATTCGTAACGATTTACAGCAATTGCCACTTCGATCTCAACTATATATTTCTGTTCGGGGGAACGAACATTTGGCTTATTATTGATAATATTATATATATATATATATATATTATCTATCTATATATATATATATATATATATATATATATATATATTCAGTGTCGATATTGAGATGTGGTGTTTCATCGGAGTCATTTCTTGGCACAATTATATTTATCGTCAATGTTATGTGATCATCGATTGCATGTTATATGTTGACGTCAGAAAATAGTGGTTCACTTTGTGTTTCTCTGATGTTCACAAGAAACTGCGAAAAATATTGAATACCTAAGTGGAATAAACATATCATTTTTCGTCGCTAATCTATGAGTACGCTAGTCCTCATGCCATAAAACATTCGGTGATAATTATTAGGAATATTTTGACACAAATTCTAGTACTAAACTTATTGTAGTCAATAAGGGGAACAAGCAGTGATACTAATATGCTTTGGACTATTTATATTTCATTTTCGTTCATTACACCGGGATGTTTCAGAAGCTGTTCTCAGCAATTGTATGTCGCCTGTTGCCTGTTGACCATATCAGAGCCGTTTGATCACCAGGAACATTCTATACTCCCGAACAAGCTTCAAGAGGATGTCATTGATTTGAGGCTCTATACCTAGCGGAGAAACTACAACCTTGATCGCAAAGTAACAGCACGTTCAATGTTTAGATCTCTAGAGACAAGGGACCTACTGGCCACGACCCATTGGTGTAAATACTTTTGTTGATTCTATTTTTGTTATAGGCCAACGACCTTACAAATGTGTGACAGCGAGGATGGTTTCAGGGGATGATTCTAAACTTTTGATACTATTTATTCAAAGCATGGCTTATTTGCACTTACAGAGTGATTTGGAGAATTTGCGCAGCTGGTCAGATAGAAAAAGTAGAAAGAGTAGAAAGTTGCAGATAGGTTAACATTTTTTTTGTTTTACAGACCAGCAAATATGTAAATGGAGTACTATGGAACAAAACTAGTAAATGTGGAATATATTAATCTAAATTTCTGGTGGCTTTATGTTGATGACACGATTATCAACACTGAAAAAGACAGGCTCGAGTATTTATTATTATTTAAATAATTTAGACCCTCGAATCAAAGTTACGAATTAAGTAGAATTAAGCTTCTAGCCTTTTCCAAACAGCATAGCGAGAAATCTTAACCGATTAACCTGAACTGTAAAAGGTTTTCGGATAATCAGAGTAGTCCATGTTTAGTAAAATCAAGCACTTTTGTAGCAACGCTTCAAAAAAGGTTGTCATCAAGACGCCAGTTGACGGGTTGAACACCATGGCTACTTCGAGAATTTTGTAGTTCGCCGATTGAACCTTGTTAAGTACCTAACACCAGAAACTGAGAAAAGAATTGCAAGCTATGGTCTGTATTTCGTATGATGAATGATATATATGAAGTCACAATTCTAAATTTTGACGCGGTACATAAGAATGTGGGAATTCTTTGTTCGGGCATGGTGCACACCAGGGATAAATAACCAATAGTCAACTACGATAGTTGTGCTTATAGAATCAATCGTAAAAATTGCTCTGGTATGCATATCGGACAGATTGACAGGCAAATTCTAATAAGGACCAAATAACACAAGAAAAACACTGAGAAACATTGACAGTATAAGAGGACGTATCAGTGTTAAATCAATTACCCAGCATTCATTGAAACTTTATTGGATACTGGCCACAATCTGGAAATGGACAAAGTAGATTTACTGCGGGATAGCATCAACTATACACGCGTAGGCAATTGAAAGTACAGAAGCTGGAACACGGGAACTGGGCTGAGATCTTCACCATATGGCATTCGGTGCTGTGAGAGACAAATATTAAGTCAAGTTACAATGTTATATTTGGAAGCCACTGCTAATAAAAGTTCGTACAAAGAACCACATTTTTCAAAAACAAAAACCTTATAAACAACCAATATATTGTGGTGCTCGCATCCTATTCACTTAAACATCACAACCGGTTTCTGGCTGTTTCCCTTCTTCAGATGTAGACAGTAAGATTAGGTTCCGTGAGATTTAAAACAGTGGAGAAGCAGTAAAATATGTTATACTTAGCAGCCTCTATAAATTAGATTTCGTACAACGAATCACGATGTTCAAATACAGAATCACAAAGTGATTCCTGATGAAGCGAATAAGACACTTATAAAACACAAAGTATTGTGGTGCGCACATCCTCTAAACTTGATTCAAGTTAGAAATTTTCTTAATTTCTAATTACGTGTTACATCTATTTTGCTGCATTCACATTTTTCACCATTATAGCCATGCACAACGTCAACTGACCTTGATGGATTTCATGCTGTGCTGGATGAATAGGTTAATTGAGCATGTCTTTATCAACTCCACGTAAAGCCCCTAGGATTTTGACAGATTATTTTGCTGTATGGTCAGTTAAATTCTGTGGTGGTTACACTGCCACTTATCACATTCGATATGCTGACATTCGATCTCACGGAGTTTCTCTATCAATAGTGAAATGTTGCCGCCAATTTCTTCAAAAACCATTTTCACATTTTGAACATTATATTTAGCCATTAATCAAGTATTGCATGCATCGCTATCCCGAATATTCCATGGGATTATGCTAGTGACATTTTCTTGAGTTCACTTTTCAGCTGCAGTCATCTTCAAACATAGACTAGTTTAGCGTATGCGCATTTGAATATAGGAGTATAAAATAAAATACACTTATTCAGCCCACAAGGTAAGACTGTTGATAATGTGTGTATCTCAGTCAACGTTTAAGGAATCAAACCAATAGAGGTCGAACACCATTTTATTAATTAATAAAATCTGCTTACGCAATATGCTTCCTTATAACAACAGTTAATTCACTCAGTGATAAGTGAGAACTCATGTAACATACAGTGATTCATCACGCAGTAAGGTTAGCTTTACACCATGTTATCTTGCCTATTTAAAAAGAATACTTTTGGTTCTTGTATCCATGCATTTGTACTGTCGATAATCTTGTTTCGTTTGTCCGCCAAGATATTTGCTTGAATTTTAGGCAAGTGCAATTATTTAGCACCAAGATTAATAAATGCTCCCTTGTTGCGTATGCGCTAATCTCTTTTGCACAGGGTGATAGAAACTGTGACCAGTTTATGTATTGACGATTACTCTGATAAGTAGCCACATTCATAACCACATTTCATGCATTTGCTTTCGCGAATTTTCTATATTCATTCCAAATAGTATTTCATTCAAAATATTCTTAATTGTCGGCAGTAAACCAAGATTATTTTGGTCAGACGAATCAATGACACACAAGACACGGAAACGTTTTCCATTTAAATTGTATAATTCAAAAACAACTGAAATTCTGCAACATATGCAAAATTTTTATTTAGTATGAAGAATTTGGACTTTGTCATAATCAGCAAAATAAAGCTTCATTAGCAGATATTCGAAATAGGCGATCTCATAATAAAATTATTAGGAATTAAAATAATTTTAGTAGTTTGATTGCACACAAACTTTAATTAACTGAGTCAAAGGGTGGCTTCATCAACTCCTGATTACTTTCTGAAATAATAGACGAGTTTCGTTCTGCATGATTTTGATGTTATAAAGCCAAGCTATGAAGAGTTTAACAACTTATAGCCAATTTTCTGCCTGCACATCATATTCCACAATTTTCACTCAAGTAATTTTATGAATGATGTTAATGGAAATAAAAGGTCTGTATTTATTCACTGAAGTCTCACTGATAACATTGTTTGAGAACCGCGTCACGAAACCTCTGATCAAAACATTAATATTTGAACGCATTTCTATCATACACTTATTAACTAGGGGACAGTGCGATCAGGGCATGTCTGCATTGAAACAGTAAGAAAATCGTAAACAGAGTTTGAATTTCAGACAAAATCAAATGACAGCTAAGTTCCAGTTCAATTTTGTCATTGTATAACTTCGTGATAAATTTGTGAATATTTTAAATAATCCGCTACTCACGAGTAGTCACATACATAAAAGAAATGCTTCACACCACGCTGAAGAATATTCCATCGTCGCACTCAATCAAATTTAGCATACACGGTAGCAGAAGTGGAAGTGAGACATGACCATCTTACCGGTGTGACAACCACAAATGGTTTCACTGGCTTTTATACTACTGGTGGAACATTCACTTGCGATCTGAAGGGGGTGGACTGTATTTTAAAAGGAAAACAAAATCTCCATAAAGTGGCCTGCAACTGTACTGGTCGGAGATTTAAATCCTACCCTAGACAGAAAGTGTGCACTCCTGATGAGCTCAACTAAGTTTAAGACTCAAGTATAAACCTCCACCGTGGATTGTCGTGATCAAATTGTAAAATGTTTCGAATCATCTGATAATGCAGTTAATGTGCGCTGGTTGACAGTTCAAGCGATTTAATTTCAACTGGATATATTTAGGCTGCAACCACGTTCTCATTTCAGCGGCGATCACGTATTGCGTATTGTTAAACAGCTGTAAATTTTCTCTATTGCTTAATCTAATTGCTCATCTTGATTTTTATGCACGTACATTTTTTATCAATTTGTACCATCCTATGGTTATTGTTAACTTGTTGCTTTTTAGACCATCAAAAACCATGAATTACTTTGAATTCACAAGAAGCTAAGCTGACGATATCTCGATTGATGAAGCAACGTCCTACTGCTACAATACTAGCTCACCGAGCACAGAACACCCAACTATTGTAATGTAATTAGGTATTCAAGCATATTCTGCCAGGGTTTGGCTATATTAATCTTGGTGTGATAGGATAAATGTATCACAACATTTACTAAAACAATATACGTGTCTGGAGCAACGAGTTTGTTTATAAAGAGTATGGTTCATTCAAAGTACCGTTTGCTAGCTGATCAAAATATGAGTGTTCTTTCAATAGGAGAAGAGTATATTCGAGGTATATTGATTTACCTCATATGAAAATACTACAAGTCAAGGATTGAAGTTGGACACCTGTGAACACCGTTGAACATTTAGATACTTCCCCTACTCAAGATGGGTTCAATAGGTCAATCGATCGCTTAGCGATTGGGAAGGACCCTGATGACGACGGAATTCCACCTAAGCACACCAACTGCTGTAGAACTGCATTATTACAACCTCTTCACCATTTGCTTCGCTAGTGCTGTTAGGAGGAGTGTGCCACACAGGAGATGCGAGACACGAAGATCATCACATCATTTAAGAAATAGGGTGATAGAGGCAACTGCAAAAATAACAGAAGAATCTCCCTTCTGAATTTTGTAGGCAAAATGTTTGCTAAAGTCTTACAGAAAGAGAGAGTTTACTCAAAATCTCAAATTGGCTTCCGCAGGGAAAGATCAGCAGTTGACATGATCTTCGACATGAGACAATTTCCAGAAAAGAGTCGGGAACAGCGTATGCCATTATACGCTGTTTTTATTGATTTAACTAAGGCATTCAGGTACGTCAACAGGGAGGGTCTTTTCAAAATGCTTGATCTGATAGGCTACCCCTAAGACTGCTCAAACTCGTTATTTCGTTCCACTCAGGCATGAAGGGCTCAGTCCGTTTTAACGGTTTCGGTTCAGAAGCCATTGGAATTCGCCGAGGCGTCAAACAACGGTGTGTTCTTGCTCTCACGCTTTTCAGTATTTTCTTTTCTTTTCTTTTGAACGAGAACAGAAAGCACGCAAAGTGATGGCAAGCTTTTCAACTGAACCAGTTGAGGGCACAAACCAAGGTACCGGCTGTGCTAATCCGTGACCTGCTGTTTGCCGACGATGCAACCATTATTGCTCACTGCTAAGAACACCTCCAGTTGCTAATTATCTGTTTTTCGTCGGCCTGCAAAAACTGTGGGCTACCAATCAGCATGAGCAAGACCAAAGTAATTGTCCAAGGGAGTGCATCGCTTTCAACCATCACTGTTGGAAACTGCCAGCTTAAATCATTACATCATTTCACATATGTTGGTTCAACCACTGCGCATAACCTCTCGCTAGACACGGAGTTTGATAAGCGGATTGACAGAGCAGCTGTTATTGTGTCCTGATTAAACTCTCGTGTTTTGGGGTAAATGCAAATTGACTGTTGTTATTGTTGGCCTCTTCGGTTGATGTCAACCATCAATGTGCATTACAACCGCAAGAATTTTTATGTTCCACAATTATTCGAATGACTAAACAGCCCGATTCGGGAGGAACAATCTCTCCCGCATCGCTTGCAACAGTAGACAGAACTCTGGTGTAAGGCATCAGTTGCACGCCGGCGGCGTGATCTACGTTCAGCAGCCAAAAGCTGTATGTGTTCCTCCACAGCTTACAGACGACGCTTTACACAATGCCTCCAATGAGAGTGGTCAAGAGCAAGTTCTTCACAACTCGCGGGGTCAATGTCCAAAACTTTCAGATGTCATTTGCAAATGTCTTTGTACCGCAAGTGCGGCCTGCCCAATGGTCGACTTCTTGATTGCAACTCACCACAGAGTAGATCTTTCGGAATATGACCATTTTCCATTTGGTAGACGTGGCCAAGCCACCTCAGGCGGCGCTGTCGTATTAGGGTGAACATGCTCTGTAGACCAGCTTTTGAAAACGCTTCAGCATTAGTCACTTTGTCCATCCAAGATATGTTCAAGATACGACAGATGCTTCGTAGATGGAAAGAATTCAGCTTCCGTTCGTGCCTTGCGTGAGTGGTCCAGGTTTCACTGCCGTACAGTAAAACATTTAGTACGCACGCGCTTTGTCTTTACAGTCAACTCTCTACTCTAGGGACAGTGTGGTTTTACCGCATGTACTTGAAAATGTCGAGGGATTGCCGACCATTGAATATCTAGATACTAGCCCATTGCGGATAACCTCTCGCTAGACACTGAGATTTATAAGCGGATTGGCAGAGCAGCTGTTATTTTGTCCCGATTGAAATCTCGTGTTTGGGGTAACCTCTACAGAATGGAAAATGGTCGTATTCTACTCTATTGTGAGTTGAAATCAGGAATTCGACCATTGGGCAAACCGTAAATGTGGTACAAAGAAATAAGCAACACCCTAGGGATGTCAAGCCAATGCAAATCCGTCTATCGCAAAACATCACAGAAATTGTCATTCCTAGAGAATTTTTGGTAGGTTCTCAAAACAGACAATTCCCTGCATTATAAATACGTACATCAGACACACGATGGAATATGCAGTTCAAGCATGGTCGCCATGGCTTAAAAATGATGTTGCGACTTTGCAAAGATTATACAATCGAGCAACCAAACTTGTCGCCGGACTCAGCCGGAAACCATGCCATTAGCTAATCAAAACCCCGAATTTATTCGATTATCCACGTCGTCGACTCCGAGGGGATTTGATCCTAGTTTACAATAGTTTGAATACCGCAAATCACCCTCTAAAATGCTTATTTAATCTACGGGGCTCGCTTAAGACAAGAGCTCACACATTTATTCTAACTGTCCCTCACTCGAGACTCAACTGTAGACAACATATTTTTGCCGTGCGAGTTTGTTTTACTTGGAACAATCTACTCGATTATGTTGTAAACTCACCAAATCAGCAGAGGATCAAGAGAAGTCTTGATGCTTTTTAACCTTTAACCCATGCATCGAAGAAAACTACACATGTTGTCCCCTGGAATCTACATTTTGTCATCCCACCAATCGAAAACAATTTCCGCCCTTTGAATTTTTACCTTATTCTTGAACTGCTCAGTAAGCAAACAAATCACGTTTTTGCTTGTTATATTATTCGTAGTTCCCATATCATTATGTGAGTTTTAGGAAATCTATATGCTTTTTAAACCATTAACAAAAAATAAATTGAATTGACAAAGATACCGTGTCAAGCGGATACTAATTTTATTGTCCCCATTCAAGACGCACAAACAGGACAGAACCGGTAACATGTTTTGTGATGGAAACGCAGCCAAATACGGATACCGGGTCCTATTTTTCACGGATGAAAATTCACATTGAGACGCTGTGTGAATTGGGTTTATTCGCATAAATTTACCCATGTTAATTATCGGGTGTCGAAGAGGTTGAACTCGGAAACATCTATTGGATGACATTTATTGGACCGGAAATAAAAATGAATCTTACACATTTTCGAGCTTGACCATGTAAAACCTAACGTCGTTCTCACAGAAATGGGTAACATAACACTGTTTAAACGAACTAAGACCAATATGAGCGCGAAATTCAGACATGAAATACCATTCATCGATTATCAGTAATGTATGAACTTCATACAGAATATATATTTTCAATGTGACTTGGAGATTTGTGTACAAGGTCATTCGTAGTTCCTAACAAAATGTTACTCAACGAATGATATTCCGAAAATATAGGGCGTTGGCTAATCCACAGGTTTACTCAAATCATATCACATGCCTTCTTATATACCGCAAATCGATAGTTTTCTTAACGAGATGTTGGAAATAACTAAATAACTAGTCAATATATCCAAAACAGGGTGTAAATTTGAGTGAATGCGTTTTATTAACACTTGAAGTAAAAGTTTGAAATAGTCTTTAAAATGTTTGACAAAAAGCGGAATCTTGCATTTTTCTAACACCAATCATAAGCCAACCATGACTAGATTCGTGCGTTGAAATCACAATGAGGATAGATAAATTTGCGACTTTATAGATCTTTAATAACAAATACGTTGTACATGAACCCATCTATTCCAGAAATTGCTAAAATACACCCTGATCACGGTCAGCTTACGCATCCACTCCGTGGGGATT
The DNA here is from genome assembly GCA_013407085.1 of Atriophallophorus winterbourni. Classification (NCBI taxonomy): domain Eukaryota; kingdom Metazoa; phylum Platyhelminthes; class Trematoda; order Plagiorchiida; family Microphallidae; genus Atriophallophorus; species Atriophallophorus winterbourni. The sequence goes on along the minus strand of JACCGJ010000630.1, from coordinate 16,585 downwards.
ATTTTGCAGATTACTTCCCGAATCGGACTGTTTGGTCATTCGAAAAGCCTTGGAGCATGAAAACATTATGCGCTTAAGATGTACATCCACGGTTGACATCGACGAATGAGGTCAACAACAACAATAACCTTCAGCTACCGGAGGTTCCGAGTCATTATTATGATAGAAGCTCGTGCTCAGAAGCAATTAGTTGGTGTGATTGTCTGGCGCCGGTGTGATATTCATGCTGTAGCTGACTGCTTTGTTTATTTTTTACGACGTTGCCACTGCTCATACGGCCGTCGCATATTTCAAGTTTATCTGTACGAAGCTGTATAGGCAATACGATTGCACTGACTAGAATGGTGCAGAGGCTGTCGCAGTGAGTTACCAAACTATTCTTAGTACCAATTTGATATCTAGGTTTGGTAGGGATCCGAGTTAACCACCTCTCGTGGAATGTGTAACCGGAGCAGGATTTAAACATAACCACGGGCCCGCAGCTAACAGCCTCAGTCGCATTTCTCAAGCCTAAGGTGATAAACTATGCTTTCGAATGGAGAGATCGAGAGCTAAGTATTCTCAAAGGTTGATTTTTCTGAGTTCAGCGTACGATTACGTAAATCTTTCGAAATATTGAGCCATTTTCAATCTATAGATAGGAACCAACCAATGTAGATTACGCTATAGACGAAGCTTAAATACGTGGCATGTATGGTGGAGATGGATGCAAATGATATTCAACCTAAATCATCATCAGAGATAGCATTACACCCGTATCATGTGCCGAATGCTTAACTACCTCACCAACAAGAAAAAAAAATCCTAAAAGATGGGGAAGAATGGAACTTAAATATCTAAGGATTCTTTTGAAGAGTTTTCCCTCTCGTGACGGACTCAAGAACCCGTGGCCATGCTTTAAAGCTTCAAAAGCGAAGGACACTACGCCTACCACAGGGATTCACGCTCTCAACAAGAATTGTTAACTTGTGGAATGCGCTTCCGGAATAGGTTATCTCAGCGAGCTCTGAAAACCAATTCAAGCAACTTTTGGGTAAGGTATTGCCTGTAATCACGGCGAAGCTGAACAACACTGGACAGGATTTCTTCAACTGAGGTTCTCCTGGACTATGTTGCTGATATAAAGAGATGCGGCTTACAAGGGCTTGACCCACTGTCGTCTATCAAGAAGAAGAAGAAGAAGAGTAAGCACAAACAAACTGGGATAAGGTGCCTACACCTCGAATGGAATATGCATTTAATCAAGTTTCGTGAACGAATCGAGCTACATCAGCAAGACATCTTCCTTGCGGATTTCACCGCCATGCATCAGCCTAAATACGCTTTGTGGACACAGAGCGTTTTCAAGTTTGGTACCTAGTTCATCAGAGTGGTGTAGACAGCACATGCGAACATTCACAGTGAAATAATACTCAAGGATTCAAGGATTTATGGTTAAAAAAGTTAACACTTTACAACACCACATGATTACAGTATGAATAAAAACATGAAAAATACAATAGTATAAAAGCAATAGTGAATATCAAATGTAAGGCTCACGAATGTTATTCTTTTGCATATGTAATTCCAATTTCGCTTTAAACGCCACCAGGCAAAGAGAGTCTACCACATGTTGGGGTAGGGAATTCCTAAGAAATATAGCATGTACGGCAAAAAATGGCGCCGACAATCAATACGGGAACTTGGAACGTAAAGGGATAAGGTATGTCCGCGTGTCACTTTCCCATCACACACATCGAGCAAGTGTTTTAGTGGATGTCCTTCAGTAGACACAATTCTATATGTCAGAATAATATCGCGTCGTATCCTCCTTTGGGTAAAGTCGCATAGACCAGACGTTCGCAATCTTTCGGTGTACGGCACATTGCGAAGACCAATCACTAACTTTTTTGCTCTATGATAGATTTTATCGAAGAGAGCAATGTCTTTTTCGCAGCCAAGGAGCCCAGACCTCTACCGCATACTCCATCGTAGGGCGAAGGTAGACATTCATTATCCTTGGTAAGTTACCAGAGAGAATCTTCCAAATATTCTTCGAAAGATACCCAACAATCTGTTTGCCCGTCGATATATGTTCTGGCAGTGCGCTGTGCTCTTCAGGTTCCCGCTAATCCACACTCCAAGATCTTTTTCTAACGAGCTCCATGCTAGGTTTTCAGTTCCCAATCGATATGTCCAAGGAACATTCTTGCCAAGATGGAGCATCTTACATTTCTGTATGTTGAATGACATGTCATTCATGGCCGCCCAATTCGACACGCTGTCCAAATCCATTTGCAGTTTCTCACAATCCTCTGCAGAACTTATTGGCGTCCAAATTTTCATATCATCCACGAACAGGACCATTTTGCACGATATGAGGGGGTGTAAATCATTTATGTACAGCAGAAAGAGGAGCGGGCCTAGCACAGATCCTTGTGGGACTCCAATAGTGGTTTTGAACGTTTAAAATAGCGCCCCGTTAACTTTAACTTGGGCGTCACGATCTGACAGATAGTCGCACAACCATGAGAGCAGTGGATCACATATTCCTAAACGCATCAGTTTTTGAAGAAGCAAATGATGATTGACTGTATCAAAAGCTTTCGAAATGTCCAGGTAACAGACGTGGATGCAAGAACTGTTATCCAACTCAAGCAAGAACGGGGTAAAACATCTATATATTGTAGGGTGAATCGTGTGTACCACGGCAACAAAGTTCCATTTTCTTCGGTATATTCAACTTTCATTTTCTTCAGTAAATTCAAATCGTCCGACTTAGCCATGACGACGAACATCCATCGGTCTCGCTGTGCACCCAACTACGTGTCAGCTGTTTTTTCTGTCTCATATGCCTCAGCAACCCACTGCCCCAGAGACTACTCCGTACGTTCACACGTTAACTTTGATGTTGTCATGTAAATACAAACCAAGTCCACGGCCAAATGCACTCACTGGGATCTTAAACCTTGAACTTTTGTTCAACGTTCCATTCCGGCTATATTCTGTTTTCCTGAATGTTGGGTCAAGAATAACACATCGATTGGTAGAACGAAACCACTGTCTCCGCTACAACATCCGCATCCATCATAACAATTTGGTAACGCGACATTAATCATCACAACATATATGCATAGTTTTCCAACACACTCAACAACCATCACATTCAAACAAATACGTTCAAGCCCATGCATTCAACCGCTTTCACATATGCATGTATGTGGTAATGGGGCAACACCGGCTTCAAACTTTGTGTATGAACGTCATACTATCCATCAATGTAACCCCGTACATGCATCAAACTACTAAACATTGCCAAAGCCAGATGGCTTTAACGAAGTACCCTTATCCACAATCCTATAACACCAACGACCAGGGAAGGTCACAAGTCGATGACCTTCAGCGGATAACGACAACATAATCTGATTCCATGATAGTTGAAACAGTAGAGGATGGGTAGGTAAACTACAACTTTACAGCAATTGTTGCATAGGGCTGGCGTGACCAAACATGTTGAAACAAATTCACATGTAGTGAGCAAAATATCTATTGCAGGTACGTACATAGAAATTATTACTGCATCACCGGTGCATGGTAGGGATCTGAGTTAAGCGTGTTTCCCAAAATATATACTTTTAACACATTCAAGTGCTCACTGAAGGATAAAACATGAAAATCATAATGAATAACGGTTCAATTTCATTAGTTTGCGAATCGCGTGTAACGGTTAAGAGGAGCAGATTAAATTCGTGGAATTGAATCGTTTACCAAAGATGTATTCACTGAGCCAGAGTCTACTGAATCAAACTTTCGATAACGTCTTACAGTGGAGTTACGAAGTGAAAATCACGAGCTTTGGGATGATATACAGAACAACACCCTCTGCCACAATACAAGAGCAGGAAATGCCAAAAAGACCGACGACGACGATCGCGAACCCTTAATTATTCTGGTTTCGGAAGGATCGAGCGACAGCCTTGGAAACAAGAGGAGATAGACAATGTCAGCCACAATCAAACAATATCAAGTCCGTCAAGGTCGGCCAAACGAGCCCTGTGTGGTTGAGGCTTGAAGCGTTCCGGTTGTCATGACATCGATTCACAAATCAGATCGAAGTGACAACCGGGACCAAAATGTTTCAGGTCAGTGCTGTGGTGACTTGATTTGCCTATATAACATAGGCGTGCTTTGTTCTTTGTCTTGTGCGTAAAAACGCGTTTGACTAATCGGCTTTATCGTGTGTTGTGGAATTGGTGAGTGTTGTGCAGATTGACCTCAGGGATGAATCAAGACAGAATTGTCAAGTGGGTGTGAATTGCGGGGGCGACGTGATTAATCATGGATCGGTAACCCGAAATGTTGTGATACGAAGCCAGATGTTGGCCATCTACCACACACTAATCTATGCTTGCCTAACGAACCGGAAATCGTCCTATCATTTGAAGCAGTTAAGTGTTATCCAAAAGCGTGTTGACTTTTCACCCGCTGCGTGACCAGAGAGTACATCAGAGCATTCATGTAATTTCCGTCTAATGGAAGTTAAACAGGTGGTAAGGATCGGCTCTTGGGGGAATGAGTTACCATGAACTACGCTCCACTATCGATTTCAACCAACTAGTACAAATTACGGGTCATTTGGTAAAACTAAACGTTACAACAGTGACACAACACGGTCTGTAGAAAAGCATTCCGGCTAGTGCAACTTATTTAAGAGGTTCGATGATTACTGGATCACAACCACTTTGGAGAATAAGTTGTTTATATTTGTTACTACTCATCCGTGCCAAGCCCATCGAACTATTCACAAAGTTGATCACGACGGTCCATAATGGAAGCACTGGACTCGAGTTTCGCACTCATTTGAGCTCATCAGCAGTGCATATCCACCGCTTCATAAACGCTTAATTACGATCGGTCAGACGGTGGACGGTAGCCCAGGTCGTTAAGGCGTGTTACTACAATGGAGATGGTCGGGGGTTCGAATCCCACCCCGAAGCGGTGGATATGCACTGCTGATGAGCTCAAATAAGAGCGAAACTCGAGTCTAGTGCTTCCATTATGGACCGTCGTGATCAACTTTGTGAATAGTTCGATGGGCTTGGCACGGATGAGTAGTCACAAATATATACAACCACCTTGTCAACGGGAAATATCGAAGACTTCTGATTAATCGAACAATGAAAAATGTATATACTACAAGCTTGACTGGTAGGAATTTTACCTACGTTGCTCACAAGCAGAATTCTTTTTGCGTCGCGAAATTATTTTCAGCAACTACTTATAGACCAGACACGCATCAACGGATGAGCGATCATTTGGGTCGGCTATCAAAGTAGGGAATGCTGAAGTCTCCAATAACGTTAAACAAACCAGTATTACAGACATTGACAGTCGAATGTTCGCTTCCGGTCAAACATTCATACTTTTAATTCAGGACAACAGCAAATAAACAGACAAAGTAGTTATGACCTGAACACCAACGTGAACTTGGCCTGGACGCTAAGATTGTAGCGCGGTAAACAAAAGTAATGATTGTGGATCCAATAAAATTCAATCAATCAATCAAATCAATCAGATCCGATTCAGTGACGTGAATGTTACTGTCCAACACTTCTTCAATTAGTGAGGAATTATTCCGTTTACTGTAACTCAAATGTGTTATTCAAACTGACAAACTTAGAATCATGCACGAGATATCAATAAAAAAGCAAATATTGTGTACACCTGCGACACAAGCGCAGCCATTATGATGTCAGGCATGGGCTAAATATTTTATTACTCCTTGAGTTTGAAGCACTGATACCATCTGCAGACGAGCTAATCCAAAGCATCAGCGTGAATGCATATGATTCAGTTACACACGAATCGCCGAACAGCTTTCACTTACTACTGACGTTTAGAAACTCCACCCCAAATGAACACCCGAAGGCGAAGAGGCCATTCATATTTACTCAATTGTAGGCGCTTTTCCCCCGATACGAATGCCTCTTCGGTACGGATTTGCACGCCGGTTGGAGTTGCCAACAGTGCCCGTTTCAAAATGCAAACGGTACGCACGAATAAGAAAGAACGTTATCATCCCGAACAGTGAAGTTTTCATCAAATTTATCAAACAGAAAAAAATAACATATTGTGGTGCTCACATCCACCTCACTGACACACCACTACCGGTTTCTGGCTGTTTGCCGTCAGAGACTGTAAGATCAGGTTCAGTGAGCTTTGAAACGTTGGCAAAGTGGTAAACAAAGTGATACTTAAAATGACAGTTTTCGTGCTATGCAAAGTTGGAGTGCAAACACAATAGAGCTGCGGACACAGAATAATTCTGCGATTTCGAGGATAAATCCTCATTTGCAAATTGAAATTTAGCTTTTATACGGGGACTAATCTAAGTCCCACAGTTGGTGCAATGTAGCACCGGTAACTGTTTGGAATATTTTTGCAACATTCGAATAACAGCATGATGGTAGTTTTCGAACGTCATACACTACTTATTAATAAAAATCTGAAATTAAACAAAAACAGACTAATTCTCATTAGAGGGGCATGCAGCATTGAAGACTGTTTCAATCATTTTGAAATGATTCAATGACAGCGTGATGATCACGTAAATCGGAACACCAGTTCTAAAATAAGCAGCATATGAAGTGTGCATCTAACATGCTGTTCGCATAACCTACCATCGACCAATATAATAAAATTGCGTCGAACTTTTTCAGTGCCAGTTATGTGTTGTCATTGATCACCCAATTTGTACGTGAAAATAAAACACACAGGTGATGAACATGAGAATGGTACTCTCTGCAAATTATCAGTCATTTTCGTAAAACAGTATACAATATGCCTAAAATCACAAGCCTGGATTCGAGCAAAGTGACGGACAGTTAGAAACTCCACATGGGCTAAGATAGCGTCAGCTTGCCCAGACAGATGTAAGAATGAAAATAGAAATGACAATGAGACGTGCTTCCGGATGTAGTTCAAAACCAGCGGCAAATCAATTTATCACGGTGTTAACTGCACAGCATCGAAGTACTGCAGGGTTGCACGTCTATGCACAGACAAAAGTGGGTTGAATTGAAACTGGTAACAAAGAACTAGGCGATGACGTATCGCGTAAAGAATTGGTATTACATAATACTTAATAAAAGCCATTAAAGATGTAACACAGCGGTGATTCAGTAATTGGTCATGGTAGTTCATTACGGATCACTAATATAAGGATGAGATATAATCGAGTATTGCGAGGATACACAATATATTGCATGATTTTGTAGTTTAACTCGTGAACAAATAAACCCTCCACAGCGTGCTCGAAAAAACGTTGCAGTCAACGTGCTATAATCCAGAGCTTGCACCCTGACATGGTAAAAATATTAATTAGAAAAACCCAAATCTACGAAAACCGGACGAATCCGAGCTGACCGGAATAAGTTAGAAAACGTACGTGTCAAAGCAACTAAAAGAAATGTTATCCTCAGCCTGGTCCTTGTTACCAAACAGCAAGAATCGATAACACCTCAAAATCGATACAATTTAAAGACTAGCCTCGCACCGCTTAAATGAGACTAATTGGTGGACAAACGAACGGAATTCGATGCACTCGATGGCTCATAAAACACAAGTGTTGTCACTAGATAATGACCTGAGACTGAATTCATCATCTGCGAGACTCTCGGAAAACGAAATGCAACGACACACCACGTCACACCGAGTCGAGTGCAAATGAAAGCATAAAAAGATGGTAGGAAGCGAGCATAACCATCCGAACGTGATAAAATCTTCGTTAACATTAACGCGTTTCGTAGAAATTGCCGGAATCAAAAAAAGAAACAAAAGATTTTCAGGTTAACAAATTATTCACAAGTATTTCAAAATAACGATCGCATACATAAATAATTCCGATAAATCAAAATGATAAAAGCACTCAGATGTTAGAGTGACACGAAAATAACACACAGTAAAGAATTATTTCTGAGAGAAAATACAAAAACCAATCACGAGAGTGAAAATCTGATAAACAACAAGGTCGTAAACAAAATTGAAACGACGATCCTATCACACACGAGCTCTTGGAGCGGTGCCAGAGTTTTTGGGTTCAATCAACTTTGGTGGAGGACATAAGGAATACAAAACGGTGGCCACGATAACCAAAATGGCACCAAGAATAAACATCCACGAGGGGGCGAATTGGAAAAATATCATGGAAAGAATGAAATTCAAGACGATGGCGACCGAGGGCGCGAATCCTTTCAAAATGTTGTCCGCATATCGGATGGTAGCCGCGATGAGTAGACCACCAAGAGCTTGGACAATAATCGATGCCCATACGACACCGTCGTAGCCGAAGAAAAATCCCCTGTCAATCACATCGCGGCCATCTTTGACAAACACAGTCACGATGCCCGCAGTGATTCCGTAGAAAGACAATTGAATGTTGCGAACAGCCACACTTTTATGACTACTCTTGAGGAGCTTTTCAAAATAGACTCCAGCGAAACCAGAACATGTACAGGCCAAAAGCACCGACCCCAAAGCCATCATTTGTTTCCAAACATCAGGAACGGTGTCCGATTGACCGACATTGGTAGCATCGCTAATTTGTGTGAGCGAAACACCACCAAATAGCAGAACCAAAGCGATCCACTGAATGCTACTCAGCTGCCGCTTGAGAATAATGCGGAAGAAGATGGCCGCGGTGAATATCTTCAACTGGTAAGACACCTACATCAGGATAAACGGAGAAATGACAATGACACACAAGATAAAGCAGCAAACTGATAATACTATTAGGATAGAAAATTATACCACAACAATCGACTTTAAATACTTGCTTGAACTTTCGAAGGTTCATTATAATCGATTCAAGGAACGACAATAATGTGTTAAAAGTTAATACCCACTTGACAGTGATAAAATGTTTACCCATAAGGATTAGGTCGTAATGATGTAGAATACACATGGCGTGAATAACAAACCATAGCGACGGTTACGGAAAGAAATTGCTATTCAAATGGCTAGTCCACTTTTTGGGAAACGCTTCGCCTCTGACATAGAAGCTTCGTCAGGTCAAGGCTGATGTAGGAAGAGAAATCATGCTCTAACCAATTACATATAAATCTTTCTCCATTATCATGACTACAAATCGGCCAGGAATAATTGAGAATCCGAACGGGATGATACTTTCGCTATTTTGATAAAACGTTACAACACATCTTGTGATGCAGATGAGAATAGATAATACAAGAAACGAAAGTCAATATATAGTTGTTGTAAAGCCATTTAGATTGTTGACCAGGTATCTTGAATCATAACCAAACAGCAATGTTTGTTCATGTTATCGTTTTCGATAGAAAGGTGGCAACATTAACGTAAAGTTACGTTTCGTATCCAAAGAAGCCAGCTACCATCTAACTCCTGTGATAGTAAGGGGACAAACGTTATAAAAGAACAGAAAACGCCTTATTTTTTGCCGCTAAATGCAGATTATGCGTACGTACAAAAATGTAGATTGTTGCTTTGAGAATGCTTTCCCGATAGCTTACTAAAATTGACGAATGCTAAACTTGCCTCAGAAATGCGAGCTGGAATTTCGACAATTAATAATGCGGTATCATTGATACAATTACGAGACTAGGCAAACCAGCATACAAAAGTAGGTTTCTCGTTGTTGAGATTTAGTACACCCTCGCGAAATCTAAATACTGCAATAAAACTTGCATTTGAAAAGTGCACAGAAAATCGGCTGAAGAATCCGTATACGAATTGAAGTGTAGAACAACGCCATCTTCATAGTTTAAATCAAATAGCTTCCTAGCATATCCTCTCTCAATGAGGGTATCAGAAGGGTGCATATCACACCACATTTTTGCTACGGATAGCATTGTACCACCATTACCGACACAGACATTGAGCCAGAAACGGGAACTCGATATTATGTGGGCACTGTTGATGGTGTTAAATACCTATGTATCACAATAGCCAGACGGCAGTATCTCAAGCCATAGATACATAATTCGGCAGTATGCATGTATGTATGTATGAAAGCACAAGCCAAATCCAGGCAAAGTACCGCGCAGTCAGGGACTATACGTGGGGTAAAATACTGTCAGATTAATCAGACCGAGACAGATATGGGAAAGAAAAATAGCAATGGTAGTGAGACTAGCGTGTTATCACACGAAGCTCATTACCGATGGCAAATCGATTTAGCACGATGGCAGTGCGGCACACTTACGCTAAGCGAACATATTGAAGGTTAACACTTTGACTGCCTCTCCCAAAATAGCCTGTATGCCAGTGGGGCAACGTGTTGAAACCTGTATAACTTTAGTGCTAACGCGCACGTCGCAGTCAAGTGTAAAATTATCGATGCGTAATTAAGGAAATACACTACATACTTTCCGTAGAAACACATAGCGGTATAGAAAATACGAGTGAAGATGAGCTTGATTTTGTTATACCCAATTTGTAAAATTAAAGTAATGTGGATAATCACATGCAAAATTGGTGGGATATGTTGAAAAAGTTTAAACAGCAAGTTCGAAAAATGAATCATAGAATGATATTTATGCAAAAAATCGCACAATTGTTACTAACTTGAAAAGAAACAGCGGACAAATATGTATAACCAACGAAGAGTAGGTTGTTTTGAATAGTGTAGATTACGCCAGGGACACATATCAAGATACAATCCCAGGGATCCAAGAGTATATTGTTTCTTATGTTCATCAGAAACCCGTTAAATTTGAAACTTTCTTCACCCCAAACCAAAAAGATACAACAGATCAACTTTATGACTTCACTCAGAACAACAGCCGTTGATGCGAAATACATATCTCCTTCTCTGGCCCGAGTATAACGAGTAAGAAGAATGACAGCTGTGTTCTGGATTGTAAGGGAAACAAGAGCCGCTCTCTTACGAAACACATCAGCTGCAGAGTCGTAACGAGAAAGTAGCCGAACTTACTTTTACAAAATGCAAACATGATGAACACAAAAACAATGGCTGAAAATATATACGAAATGATCAGACGACAGGTAAATACGACTGACAATATCATGTTTACTGTGATTATGAAGCACATATCGAAGCCAAAGTGCAAATAAAATGGATCAGGAAAATCAGATGAGCAAACGCGAGCAACCGATACACGCTTCCTGAAATCAGCGTAAACATTGCTTTTTCGTTGTTATATTCCCTGGTTCAAAGACCGCCAGCTCTAAGCATTCAAGTTTCGTAAGCTTACAGATCAAGCAATTCAGCAAGGGTATAGCAGCGGCCTACTGAATAATTTTTCCATTGAGGTATCCTACAATATCACACAGAATTATAATGAGATTGCTACTATAATGCACGATGCCGCGGAGTCGGCATGTGGCAGCACAACTTCTGCACGCGGACATGATGTGGAGTTTCACTGTCAGCGATATTTTCGTTCTCATTTCTGTCTAGGCCTGAGCAACCTGACAGTATCTCAACTCACTTGGAGTCTATGAGTGTGAGGCAATTTGCTTGGATAAGGCGTGTGATTTAATACATACATACATACTGTTCCCGGAAGGGCATTCCATATGTTCCCAATCCTCGTTGATCAACAACAAGCCGTTGATTTTTTTCGCTTCTGAAGCATGACCACTCGTTTTGGTATTCCCTGTGAGCAAACATACATTGACAGCCTATTGTCATACTGTCACAGCAAGATCCACTTTGTCATCAATAAATCATATCTGATTTGACGATACTCGAGCGAAAACAAGTCGAGTATCGTTGGACGTTTATCATAGCTCAGCGTTTTAATGCCGAAAATCATCTTTCTTGCACGGCGTTGAACTCGCTCAAGCGCATTACACTCTCCCGTAGTTAATCGGTGGACAGCTAAAAGTACATAATCAAGGATTGTCTGATGTGCGCACCATACAATACCTTGAACGCATCAGCTGTTATAACAGAAAACGATCTACGAATTGCAAAGATAAAGCAGCTTGAATTTCAGAACTTCTTCGCAGTGTCGGCTTCGGTTATCAATGAGTCGCAAACTATAACTAGAATGTCTTTCTCATCAGCTACTGGTCGAATGGAATTGCTTTCGATGTAATGAGATCGAGAATAAGACTCCTCATGTCAATTCTCTACCTACTGGAGTTCAAAAGCTTTTGTTCTACGCTTTTCACCTTCTTTTAATTTCACGGATGTGCAACTTGCAGGACGTCAGTGTGGTGCAGATAACGCCTTGATAAAATGATCTGCCACCGGTAGTGCATGCGAAAACACGCTAGAATCTTAGATATTTTTATTTTATTTTCATTTCTCATAGGTCCGAGCAGCCTAAATTTAAATCAGCCTACGTGCAGTCAAGAACTTCGAGCATTACCATTACCCTTGAACCCTAAACCGTAACACCCATACCCAAAAAGCTTAGAGTTCACACCTCAGTCTAATGTAACTAATACCCGTGCACCTTCGTCAGTGTCAACAACACTCAAGGAGCCTCCGACAACAGAGCGTTTATAGGTCAACTGAACAGCGGAAACTTATCTGTTATGTGCAACAACGTGCCAGGGTCGCATAACTTTCAATTTAAGGCCAAACGTGTCCACGATTTGCTTCAGTGGGTTGGTCTATGTGCAGCGCTGAACGTTGGGTTTATCGATCCCGACTGACTTACAAGATTTACACGCCACCCACACTGGTCAACCCTGTTTGCTGCGTGTTGATCTTCTGCAAGCGAGCAGATGGAAAATGTATTGTTATCAGCATATTCCCAGCGAGCTTAAAGCTCACCTATCCGTATTCTTCCAAATATCACTTGGACGGAACGTGTTAACAAGCACTCTAACAACCACTCGCACCAAGTTCTCCCTAGAGCTGTCATACTTCATGGTGTGCCGGAAAGTGCGAGCAACACCGAAAGCGAGATAAACGATCGACTGTGAACAATTGCACTTTCTTCACCGCTACAGGAACTGCGCCAAAATTACTACAACTGCCATGTATCGACTCGCCCGTCCGATCTCATACGAAGGAACTGCTCCTCGCCTCTTAAAGGTATGCTTTATACAGTCAGACATGGCATCATGTACTGCGCCAGCGTGCGTGCGTATGTGCCCGGATAATCTGCGTCAGAAATCTGACACCACTAAATCCGGCCGTGCTTACAGTGACGATGCATCACACAAAACCGCCCCGACTGATTCTCATAAGCACAATCAAGATGAGCTGGCGGTCAACATTGGAGATGCAACCGAGCTACCAGCAACCGACAGCCCTTCAAGAAACTTCTTTAGCCGGGTATATCTCGACCAACTGTATTCCAGCGCAAGCACAACTCATTCATCGGAAACATCTGTCTTATGCCAACACGAATGTTCATGGACTCGTGAGCAAAATGCCAGAACTCCGATCTTTTTAATCTCGTGTCCCTACGATTTTATAGCGGTAAATGAAACTCAGCTGAACCAGACTCATCTCAGCAGTGAAATTCGACTTACTAAATTGAATGTGTATCGTTCAGATAGGCCGTCACCCAGCGGTGGTGTAGCCCTCTTTGACCATTTATACATGCAATGCACGCAACCGGACTCTGATATTATCAAATCGCCTGACGCACTGAGCTGTATCTTGAAACTTTTTACCGGAGAAACGAGCTTAATACTTGTTCTCTAACGCCATCCCGATAACTCTTTTTCTAATGATATTCAGGTATTGGCAGACTCACCCATGTTTTACAACATTCTCATTCGCACGCCATTATTACGGGAGATTTCAATGTGCCCAACTTGTTTCGTATCCCCTCCTTCACTCGCCGATTTTCACTAAATTGCACGATCTTATACACACCAACCTGTTGTTTAACCACCCGTTTGAACACACGCTTTTGTTCGCATAATAGACCATCCTCAGTAGACTTCATTCCAACGGACGACAAACTCATGTTCGAAATCGTAGAACGACACCCATCCCTTGGTGGCAGTGGTCATGTGTTTCTCCATTTTGCTATGTATTATTGGGGTGATAAAGCGACGAACCCACAAGCGTGCACCAGACTTCGTAAGGACTACAAGTTACTCAACACAATTATCTCGCACGAGGACTGAACTGTTAACTGTACCATAGATGCCGATGATGTATGGTATGAATTCTAGACCCAACTTCGCCGTTTGTATTCCTTATGTACAACATTCAAGGAAGTTACCTTCAACAAACCCACTACAAAAATTTTCGTAGTTGCACCAGGAAGTGGATCATCATTAAAGACAGCATTACACCGGTAGCTTACCGAATGCTTAACTGTCATACAACCATGAAAAAGTAAAATCCTAAAAGTTGGGGAAGGGGGTGGAACTTAAATTGCTACGGCTTCTATAGAAGAGTAAGCACAAACAAACTGGGAAGAGGTGCCTACACCTCGAATGGAACATGCATTCAAACAAGTTTCGTGAACGAGTAGAGCAACATCAGCACGGCAGCTTCCTTGCGGCTTTCACTGTCATGCATCATAACAAGCTTTTCTCGTCACTCCGCTTGACAACATACAAGGTTATGCAAACACTCCAAGAAGATGCTTAGTGCAAGACCGCCATTGAACACGGTTTCGGGACATATCCTGAAGCGTAACTAACCATTGCGATATATGATCGCGGGGACACCAGCCTGGAAGACGCGCTGCGCCTACTTTGGAAAGGTTACTAGTAAGAATTTTTAGCTGCCTATGCCATGTGACGGTTTGGCCACCGCGAGATTTACGCCAATCAGGATGTGGCGTCGCAAAAAGAATCTGTTTCGGAAGTCGGTGGTCCGGCATCCGTAAAACGTGACCCAACCAGCGTAACCTATGCAGGTTGATTTGCTTCTCTATATCAACATTACTACCAAACAACTTATTTCGGAGCGCATCGGTGCGTATGCGGTTGTAACAGCTAACTCTAGAATGCTGCGGAGACACCGGTTGTCAAATACTTGGAGACGCTGAATGTGTTCTTTACATAAGGTCCAGGTTTCGCACCCATACAGTAACACAGCCCGAACTGTCGCTTTATAGACTCTACCCTTGAGTAGCAGAGACAGTCCTTTCTGACGCCAGAGGTGACCTAGGTTGCGGAATGCTACGGTCGCTTTAGAAATGCGTGCCGAGACCTCGTTATCTAGCGACGCAGAATTATTGATACAACTACCGAGATACGTAAAACGATCCACAATTTCAAGCGCCTGATTGTCAAGTAATAAAGCGTTGTTCGATAAGTCGATGTCCTGCAGAAGAACACTGCACTTAAAGGGCGCAAAACGCATTCCAAATGCGGGCACAATACTAGATAGCTTGTTCAGCATCGCCTGTGCATCTGTGTATGAGTCGAAGAGCAGAACTATGTCATCAGCATAATCCAAGTCGAGAAGCTTGACGCCTGGCATTATGTGAACTCCGAAAGTTGGGGCACCTTCGTTGCATAATTCCATAATTGCATCAATTACAAAATTGAACAAAAACGGAGAAATCGGGCATCCTTGTCGGACGCCACTTGTGGTGTGGAATTTGGGTGAGAGTTCATTGTAAACCCTAACGCATCTGGATGTATGCGCATAAAGTGCGCGTAGTATGTTGACATACTTATGCGGAACGCCTTTGCACAACAAGGTCTTAAACAGGACATTTCGATCGACTGAATCAAATGCTCCTTTGAAGTCTAAAAAGATGGCTATTGTCGGCTGTCGATAGGTGTGCCGCAGTTCTAATATCCGTCGAGGAGTAAAAATGTGGTCGACACAGCCTCTGCCAGGCCGGAAGCCAGCTTGCTGCTCACGGATCTGTGATTCCCTATGCGATGTTAATCTTCGAAGACATATGGACGCTAATAATCTCGTAATGATGGGAGTGCGACTTATCCCACGGTGATTAGAGCATGAGCTTCGCACACTTTTTTAAAATATAGGTATGATAACTGATTCGCCCCAACTCGGAGGGACGGATTCTGACATCCACACTTCACGGAGGAGATCTCCTAATGTGCTGATTAGGACTTGGCCACCTTCTTTGAACAAAACAGGCGGTATGTCATTGGGGCCAGCAGCTTTGAATCGTTTCATGGATTCGATACATGCTTTAATTTCTAAATCATTAGGGGGATCTACGCTAACAGGCCAAGGATCACACTGCCTCAAGTGAGTGAATGATTCTGTTGCGGGCGACCAGCTGAATTGTTCTTCAAAATGTTCGGCCCAGCGTGACAGGCGGCGATTCTTATTAGTGATAAGAGTACCGTCTAATTCCGCTATAGTCTCACTCACTCCTTGTTTCGTAGGCCCAGTCGATCGAATAAGTTGAAAGAGTTTTCGCACGTTACCCGCATTATTTGCTATTTCCATTTCTTCTACCTTATTTAGCCACCACCTTTCTCTGTCTAGTCTTAAGCTCCGTTTAAGTTCATTCCTCACGCGTCTACGCTCTGTATTGTGTCCAGGACCATGAGGTATTTCGCGTCGCTGGTGAAGAATTTCTATAGAGCGATGTGAAATCCAGTGGGACTTTTGGGTTGGTTGTGCAGTCTCACAGGCTGTTATTGCGGCGGCTCGCATAATCCCTGCTATTTTGTTCCACCTTTCATCGGTAGT